>MCJB01049020.1:95579-127803 GCA_002018475.1 Nicotiana obtusifolia
TCTCTCTCTCTCTCTATATATATATATATATATATATATATATATATATATATATATATATATATATATTTTTTGTGTGTGCGCGCGCGCGCGTGCGCTCCATCCCCACAAAAAACTAGTCAAAACAATCTATTATACGCTACTTAGAAGCACAAGTAACTTGAGTCGGAACAAAAAGGACGACTAACCTGCAATTTGAACTTTGAACTTGCTGCTATGAAAGAGAATGGAGTTCTCTTTGTATTTGTAAAAAAATTGAATATTCATTGCTTTTGGGAGATATTAGCAGACTAACGGACAAGATAAAGGATTGGAAAGACCATGAATTAGGGCTTCAATCAATAAAAGAAGTCTTGACTTTTAAATTTAATACATTTCAGTTCCTTTTTAAAACTTTTGAGTAATTACCAAGTTGACTTTTGAGAATTTGGGTATTATATGAAGGACTTATTCAACAAATTTTGTTTTAATTTGAAAAAGTCATTGGGGGCTTACGCCTCACTAAAAAAATGCATCTCAAACGCTCGGGAGTACACCCCGGATTGCTTGGTGTACGCCTCTTGAGACTTTCGCCCCACACCATCGCCTCGTGGCGTTTTTGGTGCCCCTTGGTTCGCCCCGAAAACACCTTTTGAAACACTGACTAAGAGGACTTCCTTTGTGTTGGCAGCTGATAATACAGTTTAGTAACATTAGGAAGTTGGTGCGGTGAATTTTGGAACAAGCTAGAATGAGTCTCACAGATTGGAGTCTTATGTGATGGTTATTGTCTATAGTTTGGAACTGATTGTCATAGGATAAATTGTAGGGCAAATCCTTGGAATTGATCAATAGAGCTGATGTACCTTCTATTGGGTGAGGTTGTGCTGAAGTTTCATAAGTTCAACCTACCTCTTTAATTCAGGTCCAAGGATACTATTAGCTTGTGAAACCATGACTCACTGTTAATGAAACAATATGGTTTGACCTAAAATGATGTTTGAGTCAAATAACTGTCAACGGAGCTGGGCATTGATCTTAGTTTGATTGTAGCTTTCACCTTTCTTTTAGGCATAATATCTAATGTATCAAATGATAGTTTCACAATATTTATATATATTTAAATGAGTTTAGACTTCTCAACTTTAAAATTGTTTTATTCACCATCCCTAAAAAATAAAAGTTGTAACCTTTTGCCAACACCTATTCTTTTTTTTTTTTTTTTTGGTTGAGAAGGTAACAAATTTATTATATTAAAAAGATAGTCCTTAGCACAAAGAATGTGCTAAGGAGTGAACAGTGTTACAAGACCCAAAATGTGGGCATTAGGAATAAAACCTATTCCGACAAGTAGGAATAAAACTCCAATCTCTCATATTGATAACCGTCCAGGCGAAATGTGGACATTCAATCTGGTAGTAGTTAAATTTTGACAAATTTGGTTGAAAACATAAACAAGCCAAACAGGAAAACCACAATTTGACTAAATTTTATTCGAGAATGATCTTGGATGATGATAGGAATGCAAAGGATAAGGTATTGGTCTGCGTCATAAAAAAAGGATAAGGTATTGGTCTGCCCTAACAGATATCAGTGCCCTTGGAAATGAGAATAAGACTAAAAGTACACTTTCTAATGATTATAGTGCCTATCTGCTATATTTTTTGATTGGTATGCTGCTAAGAAATTTTCACACCCTTGTCCTCTTTGAAGCCTAACTCCAGAATTTTGCGCATTCCCATTATGATATTGAAAAATCTGTGATCTAGATTTAGTTTTCCACTCCTCTTTACTACCAAACTCCTTGTTCCATTATTTCTTAAATTATCTCTCTTTTACTCACAGGAAATATTTTGGATACTGCTGCAGTTATCCTATTTTCATTGACCTATTTCTGCTCAAGCCTGCCCCAAAGTGACTTAATCCTAGTAAAAAGTTTATGCTTCCAATAATTTAAATTCTTATTAACTAGGAGGCTTGGATGCTCGGCAAAGCCATGCTTGACTCCATTAATTTTGGTTAACTTGGAGTTTTGGTTCTTAATTTTTTTTTTATAATTTTATGAAAGGAAATTTGGTTCTTCATGTTTTAGGAGAAAACATATCTAGAATTAGTCTCGAGTTCAGTAGCTGATCTAAGTATGGGTTTTCAGGTAACCAAATTTCTGGAATATAAGTGATATGGACTAGTTTTCCGGACTTCAAAGTCTTCCTTTGCATAATAGGGGACTATGTTTAGTGTGACAATATGGAATTGTTTTTTATCTGTGCTTGCATTTAGCATATTACCGTATCTAAAACTGAAATTCACCATCCCACACACTCACTAAGAATGAATGACGTGTATCTTGTTGTAAATTTTTTAATTACCTTCTAAATTAAAAAGGCTTAATATTTTTGTCACTAATTCCCGATACAGGGTGTGGTTAACAAATGCTAGTCCATGATCTTTCACTAGTGTAGTTCTGTCTACCTTGATTCTCATGGAAGGTTGGGGGACTATATCCTAAATATCAAGGACCAATAGAGTTTCCTATACCTTTGCTCTCACTTAAGGCAGGTTTCCATAGGTAGATGTCTCGTCCACAACAAGAAAAAAGAAACAAAGTAGGTTCACATAACAAAAAGGTATTACCGGCTTACTTTTTGCCTCCTAAAATGAAATTCTCATTTGACCACATGATTTTCAATATTATATATATTTTTGATGACCATTCAATATTATATATATATATATATACACACAACAACAACAATAAACCCAGTAATATCCTACACCGTGGGGTCTGGGGAGGGTAGTATGTACGCATACCTACCCCTACCTTGTTAGGATAGAGTGGCTGTTTCCAATAGACCCTCGGCTTAGGAAAGCATAAGCACCACATTAATGAAAATATAGACAAGAAGGGACAGTATCAAGAAGCCATATAAAACAACAACAATAACAACTACCCAGTAGAATCCAACTAGTGGGGTCTTGGAAGGGTAGAATGTACGCAGACCTTACCCCTACCCGAAGGAATAGAGAGGCTGTTACGGGAGACCCTCGGCTCAGAGACAAGAAACCATATAAAAACAGAATAAAAACAACCAGATAGTAAGGTGATCAACAATGAAAGAAACAACGGTTAGTCATAAAAACCTACTACCAGTCATATATATATTACATTTTAAAGAAGTTTGTCCTGTAAATTGTCTCGTCCACAACAAGAAAAAAGAAACAAAGTAGGTTCACATAGCAAAAAATATATTACCGGCTCACTTTTTGCCTCCTAAAATGGAATTTCCATTTGGCCACATGATTTTCAATATTATATATATTTTTGATGACCATTCAGTTTTTTTATATATACATACATATATATATATATATTACATTTTAAAGAAGTTTGTCCTGTAAATTTCCGAGGATTAATCTATGATGCAAAGAATTTCTAAAGACATTTTAGATTTTCTTGGCTAACCACATTTTTATCTGTATAAACCAATATCTGAAACTGAAATAGCAAAAATTGGTATCCACAAAACAATCTACTCATCTACTGACAACACTGAAACTCCGCTTTATAGTTGGTTTTTCAGTTTTCGGGGGCACGTGCTTAATATCAGTTAATTATATTCTGTATTATTCCAAAAAAAATGGTTACATCTCTTCAACAGTTTTAAGCGGAGCAAAGAGGGTCAATGGAAAGGGGACAGAGGAAGTTTATTACCTGGAACGGTTCGCAACCCTATATTACACTGTATTTATAGTAGACAGTTACAAGTTTACACATTTAGAGTGCCAGGATTTCTACCAGAATAAATGATGGTTGGAAAGTGTTTTAGATCCAATCAAATTGGGCTGGTGGAGGATACCTTTCAGCATCAATCCAATGCTACCCATAGTCATGCCTATTATGATTCAGTGGCTCTTCCGTAAGGTGTGGGGATATAAGAGACTTTAGTGGACCCTTGGCTTCTCTTTCAACCTGGACTTTCTTTTTCTCAACCCGCTTCTCCCCCCTTTTGGCTAATTAGTCAACCTTAAGCTCTTTCATTTTCCTTTTTGTTTCTTTTGGCTGAGAATTAAACTTAATTTACTCAAATCCAAGGAAAAAAATCCTTGTACGAGTTTGCCTGCACCTCCTTACAGATACGTGATTTCATGTGTATAATGAAGGGGTTGTTGGCAATCACACCGCTTGTGTGTTTTAGGCTCTAGATTTGTCATATTCTGGTGGGACTTCATGTATATTAATAGACTGCTCCTCGCTGACCAAGTGGCAAATGTAAAAGCAGGACCACGTTTCTTGTCAAAGTAGCAGGTAGTTTGGACCTTGTTTGACCCGAGTGATTAGTTTCCCTGTGTCAGTGCTATTAAGTTGCCGTATTATCTTCTCCCTGAGGTTTATGGAAGACTATATAGTATCCTTGCAAGTAAAGGCTGGTGGTTATAAATTCTATGCTCATCCTTTCCTTGAGTTCTGAAGGGAGAAACTCATTGAGTTTCCTTTTTGCTTAACAGGCAATAGTTACGATCGCAGATGAGGATGGAAACTACCTGCAGGAGGCATGGGAACATATTCTGACATGTGTTTCTCGGTTTGAACATTTGCATCTCTTGGGGGAGGGTGGCCCTCCAGATGCTACTTTCTTTGCACTTCCTCAAAATGAATTTGACAAGTCAAAACAAACTAAGTCTAGCATCCTTCCTGTCTTGAAAAAGAAAGGTCCTGGGAAGATTCAAAGTGCAGCTGCAGCTATGAGGAGAGGTTCATACGATAGTGCTGGTATTGGTGGCAGTGCTGCTGCAGGCATCACATCTGAGCAGATGAACAACTTGGTCTCTAACTTAAACATGTTGGAACAAGTTGGTGAAATGAACCGCATATTCATAAGGAGTCAGAAATTAAACAGTGAGGCTATAGTGGACTTTGTTAAAGCTTTATGCAAGGTCTCCATGGAAGAATTACGTTCTACTTCGGATCCACGGGTTTTTAGTCTCACAAAGATGGTTGAGATTGCGTACGTCCTTTGGCTTCTTGACATAAAATGTATCATTTTGCTTTCCATTTTTTTTTTCCTGATAACTAGCAGAACTATTGATTCATTTTCATTAAACAGGCACTACAACATGAATCGTATCAGATTTGTTTGGACAAAAATCTGGCATGTTCTTGGTGAATTTTTTGTGACCATTGGCTGCTCCGAAAATCTTTCAATTGCCATATTTGCAATGGATTCTTTACGCCAGTTATCAATGAAGTTCTTGGAGAGAGAAGAATTGGCTAACTATAATTTCCAGAATGAGTTTATGAAGCCTTTTGTGATTGTTATGCGCAAGAGTAGTGCTGTTGAGATCAGAGAATTAATCATCAGATGCGTCTCTCAAATGGTTTTATCTCGAGTCAATCATGTGAAGTCCGGATGGAAGAGCATGTTCATGGTATAAACCATCTTTTGATCTTTACTCCATTATAGATTACATGTTAATACTGAATATGCATTCTTTTCTTAAATTTCTAGTTTGTTCTTTTCACCTAATGTTTTTTTTTTCTTTCTGATTACCTAACGTTTTCAGGTCTTCACCACTGCTGCTTATGATGACCATAAAAACATTGTGCTGTTGTCTTTCGAGATAATGGAAAAGATTGTTCGAGATTATTTTCCATATATTACGGAGACTGAGACCACCACATTCACAGACTGCGTTAACTGCCTTATTGCATTCACTAATAGCAGGTTCAACAAAGATATTAGTCTCAATGCCATTGCTTTCCTTCGTTTATGTGCGGCAAAACTTGCTGAAGGTGATCTTGGCTCCTCGAGGAACAAGGAAAAAGAAACTTCTGGGAAGCCTTCACCATCTTCACCTCATAAAGAAAAAGACCTCAATATTGAAAATGGAGAATTGACAGATAAGGAGGACCATCTGTATTTCTGGTTTCCTCTGTTGGCTGGTAAGGACAAAGACATTAGACTTGGACCAGGATTTCATGCCTGTAAAGCAAATGCTGTCTTTCACTGTTCTTTGTAGAGACAAGTTTTAAGTCTAGGTTAATATTTGTTATTCTTGTTTAAAAAATTATTCCTTTTCTCTTACAGGACTATCTGAACTTAGCTTTGACCCGAGGCCTGAAATCAGAAAGAGTGCTCTGCAAGTGCTGTTTGATACCTTACGCAATTATGGCCATCATTTCTCTCTATCATTATGGGAAAGGGTGTTTGAATCTGTCCTATTTCCAATCTTTGACTATGTTCGACATACGATTGATCCTTCAGGTGAAAACTCACCTATGCACGGAAATGATGATGAAGAGGGTGAGCCTGATCAGGATGCATGGCTTTATGAGACCTGCACACTGGCACTCCAACTGGTCGTAGATCTTTTTGTTAAATTTTATGACACAGTTAATCCACTTCTGAAGAAAGTGCTGTTCTTATTGGTGAATTTTGTCAAGCGTCCTCATCAGAGCCTTGCTGGTATTGGCATTGCTGCATTTGTCCGTCTTATGAGCAATGCTGGGAATCTTTTCTCTGAAGACAAATGGCTTGAAGTGGTTTTGTCCCTTAAAGAAGCAGCTAATGCAACTCTTCCCGACTTCTCTTTTCTTCTGAATGAAAATAACAATTATTGGTCCAAGGAAGAAGATATGGCTAGGAATAGCAATGCTGAAACCACTGGGACAGATACTCCAGATGAGGATTTGGAAAACCTGAGGAGGCACCGTCTATATGAAGCTATTTCTGATGTGAAGTGTAGGGCTGCTGTTCAGCTATTATTAATTCAGGTATCCAGCATAGCCACTACTGTGGGTTTAGTTCTAATTCATTTATATATGCTCTCCTGAAGCAAGTAAAGATGGTATACACTATGTTAAGGGTACAAGATAAAGGGCTTAATCAGTAAACTGCTTCATGTTTCTACATAAAAATCATTCGTGTGATGGACTCAGAAAGCCCAATGAATGTCGTACTGTTTAAAAGATCTTTGAATGTCTCGTGGTTTGACTTGACATTGTTAGACACAAATTGAAGGTGGATACCGTGTTAAATTAAGTGGGAGAAATGTGGGGTTGCCATATAAGTTTTGGTTTTGAAATATATAGGCACAGTTAGAAATTTTGGACGCATGTATATCTGGCATGCTAGTGTTTATTCAAGCTCTTAAGTTTGAAATGTATATATGGATATAAAATAACAGATTTATTGTGGAAACTAAAGCTATTTTTAAATGTCTAGAAGGAGATACTGTGAAGTCCATATTCGAATAGGAGTAATTTGATGAAGGTTGGGCTAAGATATTTTAATAAGGAAAGATAACCGGATAAGTACTCCTCTCGAGAAACAACCTACCATTCACGAGTTATTGATTACGGTTGCGTTATCTTTTCTCGCAGTTTTTAATCAATCTGAGATTAGTACTAGTTTATTTTTGATATTAGAACTATAACTAGTAACACCTTCATAGAAGTTAGTACTTATTTTATTTATCATAGTTTCTTTTATGTTTGACTAGAACTGGGAAAAAGAGAATCAAATTATAATTGACTAATACTATGAACTCTTGATGCCTTCTCAAGTTTCAGACAATCTTTCTACTGCTGATCTCTGTAGTTTGAGATTAGAGACTCAGAATATCTCAGAATCCTGTAGGAAGATCTTTGATATGATAGGTGTTCGTGTTTTTGGTGTTTGGCGGTTGTGTTTCTCTTTCTAGGTGTCTACTTGCTCTCGGAATATCTTTGTATAGTTATTTTGGTCATTCGCTGAAGTATGGGGGGCGTGTGCTTCCTTAAATGTCATGTCTTCAGAAAGAACATTGATATTATTGGAAACCTTGTATGGTCAATTTGATTTATCGTTCCTGCTTTTCGTGTATATGTGGAGAGCATAATTACTACCATAATGGTCGCATGCACATTGCAGGCTGTGATGGAGATCTACAACATATACAAACCTCAGCTGTCTAGCAAAAACATCATTGTCCTCTTTGATGCCATGCATGGTGCGGCGTCTCATGCTCATAAGATAAACAGTGACGCAACACTGCGGTCAAAGCTTCTAGAGTTCAGTTCCATGACCCAAATGCAGGACCCTCCATTATTACGACTTGAGAATGAGGCATATCAAATTTGCCTCTCATTTTTACAAAATCTTGTGCAAGATAAACCTAATGGTTTTGAAGATTCTGAAGTGGAAACTTACCTCGTCAACCTTTGCAGCGAGGTCTTACACTTCTATATTGAAATTGCACGTTCAAGACAAATGTCTGAGTCATCTCTTGGTGCACAGCTTCGTTGGTTAATCCCCCTGGGCTCTGGTAGAAGGAGAGAGTTGGCTGCACGTGCACCTCTTATCATTGCAACTCTGCAGGCAATATGTAGTTTAGGAGATGCATCATTTGAGAAAAACTTGTCTTGCTTCTTCCCATTACTTTCAAGCTTGATAAGTTGTGAGCATGGCTCAAATGAGATTCAGTTAGCCCTGAGTGATATGCTCAGCTCATCCGTGGGTCCTGTTTTGCTTCGATCATGTTGAGCTTAGGTTACTCATATGTTCTTTTTTTTTTTTTTTTTTTTTTTTTTGCGATATATGGTAATATTTCTTGTATTTTTGCAATTTTTGCTATTATCTAATATTGCAGAAAGATAGTTATGGTGCTTCAAAAACTAGTGATTGTTTATCTACCCAGGCATTTAGAACCTTCTGCAATATACTGAGGAGCTTAGCTCTTTGTAGAGTCATTAAATGTTAGCAGGAGTTCTGGTGTTGTATGTGTAGCATTGTCCTCTACATTATATGAGCAAATTTATGCCTAAAGTTTGCTTGTTCTTTATCGGCTGAGAATCATTTTGTGGGCTTTGTTTATCTGATTAGTTGCAGGGGTCAGGTAATTGATGTTTGAATTTACAGCTCTGAAGCAGTATAAGATCATCCATGCCGATTCCGTTGGTTAGAAGACAAAGATGTTATTTGTGTTTGATGCACAGGTATGTTTTTGTTGGATTGGTGTTTACTTCTTTTTTCAAGCCAACTTGCGTGCACCTCGGCTAATACACCGACAAACAGACTTGATGGGTTGGCCTCTCATGAGCAGATGGGCTTAGGCTAAATGTTGTTGCTGGGATTCAGACCTAGGATTTTTAGGTTGTTACTTCTATGCTTCAACCACTAACATATTTCCTTGGGGATGGGTGGATGGTCACCTTTTCGTAATTGCTTTATGGAATAGGGCCTTGATTTTTTACTGAACCTGCAATATTTTCGCTGGCATATCCAACTGTTTTTTAATGTTATTACTCTATAAGCAATGACCATTAAGGGACTCCAGAATTTTCTCTGTAAGGTGTCGTGTACAGGCTGTCATTATTCTTTTACAACTCAAAGATATACTTTGCTGGTGATCCAGTTCTTTCCTGTTATCATAGACTAACAGAGTAACCAAGGTTTCTGAACCCCCGAAAAAAGTCCCTTTTGTCTTTATGGAAGTTTCTGTTTCTGCTATGTCTGGGTGATTATTGTGGTGTTTATGCGTTGTGATTTTGGAGAGCTGCCAGTCTCCACTTTCGAGTTTTTTACCAAAATTGTCCCTTATGTTTGAGGTTAGGTTTAACCTTAAATATGCATCTGAACACGTATAGTCCCTTAAGTATACCAAAGTTGAGCAGGTTTGGTCTACTTAACGGAAGAACACAAACGGAAACAGAAAACTAACGGCCTAACCATGTGAAACTCACTGCTTAAAAAAGACTTGCATCGTGAACCCTTTCCCCTTCGGTTTCTCAAATTTGAGTAGCAGTGGAAGAGGTTTTTATTATGTATGGTTAAACCCAATTCATAAACATTAACTATAAGTGCAGCGTGCACAAATTCTCTCTTTTCTTTCCAGTGCGTGCGTGTGTGTTCTCTTAATGTGGGTGTGTATTCTGAGAAACAACCGGCTGTTCTTTCAAAAAATTATCTTTGATAGGTTGGCAACATATGTCTGCTTATATCCTTTGAAACTAGCAAATTGTTACATTAAAGGCCCAATCTTCAATGACACGTGCCTCTCTGACAAGTTACAATCTCCTCTCTGCGATGTAAACGTTCACCCTGCTGTTGATTCTCAACATGGACAAGCAAGCGAATGTTACCACCAGCTGTTCTATTGCCGTCAACTGGAGCTGTCTTCGGAATCTCATCAACTGTGTCGCCTAGAACTTGAATTGGGTTGCCTTTGGAAATGAGTTAAAGCGGAACTAGATAGAATTAACTACAGCAAAGAAATATCAATGACAGAGATGCCGATGAGCTCTTGGCCTTTGTACAAAAAATAGCATTCAAGTTTGTGGTCAGAATTTTTTTGCGCGATAGAATCCACTGTTCAGGCATGGATGCACTCTTGGAACAAAAATAATTAACTTGGGAGGTGAAGTATAACCGAGCAATAAAAATTTCTCCATTGCAAGTTAGATTTGAGCAACAGTTGAATAGAGAAGAGGAGTTGACAAATCGGCTTTTAATTTACAGGGTTGATACATGGTTAGGCCATTAGCTTTTTTGTTCCCGTTTGTGTTCTTCCGTTAAGTAGACCAAATGCGCTCAACTTTGGTATACATAAGGGACGATATGTGCTCAGATGTATATTTAAGGGATAAAGTTAAACCTAACCTCAAACATAAGGGACAATTTTAGTTAAAAACTCCTTCACTTTCCATGTAGTTTCTTAACCTGTTTCCCTTTTTCTGTTTAGAGCTTTTGTTGAGAAATGGACAGATATCATTGAGTGGTTATTTATGTTCATTTGTATCCTTTTTTACAGAGAAGTGTTTTTTTACTAGGAAATGGTCTCCTATACCCACTTACAATTTGAATAGAAGAAATGATCTTTTCAGATCTTTTATGTGTTATTTTTAGATCTCTTATGTGTAGACTGCTCCTAAAAAAGACATAAAGCTACAAACACATTTTTAAAGGACTATAAAACCAATTGAAGTATAATTTTCTTTATCTTCCAAGTCTATTGGTGACACAGTGCTTTTTACGGCCGTATCAATGATTTGCAACTTTTCATTTATCCAGGTAACTCTGTTTTCGAATTTCCCACTTTGTTAAATTTCTGCTCAGCTATAGAATTACAAATGACTTAAAGACCTATCCTACTGGTCTTAAAAAATGTCCTTTTTTTTTCCTGGTAGATATCAATGTGAAGGGAGGCTCAAAAAATTTCTCGTCCAAAAAATTACGCATTCATCGCTTTTCAAGATTCAAATCAAGATTTTGGGAACGCATTCAGATGTTTTGTACATTAATTTTAATGAGGATGGGTATTAACTTAAAATGCTTTTTTGAAATTTAATACTCACCATTGACTGTAATTTAATTTTGGAAATTGGTCAAATTAATTTTATGTACTATTAGGTGGCTTCTAAACGTTGCACCTTGGTCTCTAAAGAATGCAAGTACAACAAAGAGGGGATTGCTCATATGGTCAGTACTCACCTACAACTCCAAGAGTATGGGTTCGAGTCACTAAAGGAGTATGGCTCCAACCAAAGTAAGGGGAATAAATAAAAAAATAAAAAAAAAGAACCCAAGTGCCTTCTCTTGCCGTTGGAAAGAGTATTTGTGTCTTAAAGTGCGGTCTGACATGTAAATTCCAAAAGATGAATTAACACTTGATTCCTTCACAAAAGCAGACCCCAAGAGCCAAAAAAAAAAAAACATGATGACAAATATTGCCGGGAATTTTGAGAGGATATTTCCATACTAGGAATTAAACTTGGTAACTAGCACAGCAAAGACATTGATTACCCTCGGCGACATGATTTCTTCCACTTCTTTCGTCTGCTGCTTCTTTCTAACTTAGAAAAGTTCAGAATTGTTAACTTCAACAGAAAGAAAGAAAGAAATTTGAGTACTTGGAAGATGCGGGTTATTTTCTGTAGGACCAGATGAGGGCTATAGTATGATTAGAAAGTGACAAATGACTGAATTTCTTTTCCCAAATTCCACGGCATATGTAATGTCACATGATGCTCTCTCACCTTCATTTGTACTTACTAATTCTACTTCTTGACTATTGATAATAATCCAACTACCACTTTTTCCAGTCTTTTACTCTTATCTTTTCTCCTTTTTTCCTAGATCTTAGTTAAAATATCACTATGGATTCTTTCAGAATATGGTTCAAGTCGTTGAATATCTCTGCTGGCAAAGTTCTTGGACAATTTAAGTATTGGAAAAAAGGGAAAAAGAAACCAAAGAGAATGGTTTCTGATTTCAGTTGGTTATCAGGTTTTGCAGCTATGGAAATCTCTAGTCAATTTAAATTAGTCTTTAAATTCATAGATGCTAATGGGGATGGGAAGATATCTCCACTGGAGTTAACTGAAATTTTGTTGAGTCTTGGACATGAAGAATTGAAAGCTGCTGAGGAATTAGCTGAAGTTATGGTAAAAGAAATGGATAGTGATGGGGATGGATTTGTGGATTTGGATGAGTTCATGAGTATTATGGGGGTGGAAAATGATCAAGTTTTTGGTGATTCTACTAAGGATATTGATGAGCTTAGGGAAGCTTTTCTGGTTTTTGATGCTGATAAAAATGGAGTAATATCAGCTAAAGAGTTGAGGAGAGTCCTAATTAGCCTTGGTTGTGTAAATTGCAGTGTTAAAGAGTGTCGTAGAATGATTAAAGGGGTTGATAAAGATGGTGATGGATTTGTAAATTTTGATGAGTTTAAAGACATGATGGGTGCTGGTTGCAATCTTTAGCATGGTAAGCCATTAGTCTTTTTCTTATTCTATTTTTGTGTATTTGGGATTTGAAGGGGAGCTCAGCACAAGTTAAGAGTAGTCTCTCTCTCTGTGATCAGTACGAGTTCAAGCCGTGGAAATAAAAAGTAAGTATACATATAATTAATCTAAAATGATTTGACCCTTCCCGGAACTTTGCACGTACTGAGAATTTAGTGCATTAGGCGGCCTTCCTTTGTTATGTTTGGGATTTCTTCGAAATAGTGCTTTGGTTGTTAGGATTATGTACTGATTAGCATAATACTCCTCTTCCAAATTCTGTCCTTTGCTTTGTGTTCTGAAGTGTACATGTTTGTGCGTGTGTTTCTTCATTTGCATGTTCACTTGTGAATTCACTTTTTCTTGTAATTAGATAGACTTATAACCTATTTGGCCAAGCTTCTAAAATCGACTTATTTTAAGAAGTGCTTTTTTTCAAACGTGTTTTTGATGAGAAGCAATTTGTGTTTGTTAATTAATTTGAGAAGCACTTTTGATCAGCTGTATTTTTATCACATGTAATTTTGGAGAGAAACTACTTTTTTCTGCTTTTCCAAAACTACTTTTGCTTCTCCTCAAAGCAATTTTTTTCCTCCAAAAGGATGACTAAATACTTCAACTTTTCAAAAACAAAAAAGTATTATTTGTGAAAAAAATACTTTTAGACTTGGAGAAGCTTGGCCAAACAGACTATTAGTAATTTCAAGCTTGTGCTTTTTTCATTATATTATTAAGCTTGACTCTTTCGTAGGGGCGGATTTGGGGGCGGAAGGGGTTCACCCGAATTCCATTAGTCGAAAAATTATATTGTATATATAGGGCAAAATTTGTTTCTTATCTTTATATATTATATTTTGAATTCCCTTAACATAGACCAAAAGTGTAGCTTAATTGTCAAGAGGATTCAAAACTTTTGTAAAATCATTGATTCAATTTCTACTAGTTCTAAATTTTTCTTTTCTGAACTCTCTTAACAAAAATCTTGCCTCCACCACTGCTGTTTCGTTGCCTCCAACAATTCCAGAGATCAGAGTCAAGATCTAAAGACGAAGTATGTACGTACAAGTATACCTAATACAAACACGGCCATTTATTAGCTGCCTCGTCAAGTGAAACGTGTCAAGTTATATCCTTTCAAAGGATTAAAAAAATATCAAAATTGTTTACTCTTGTCTCAAGTTCTTGACCTAAATGGATTTCCTTTTTCTTGGGGTCAACTATTTAAAAAGAGAATTTCACAGCAATCATTTTCTCTCTTATATTCTTCTGCTAAAATTTTCATTAACGAAATTCATGTACTAAACTCTGTCAAATAGCATCAAATGTTGGTATAGATTACACTAGGGTGAATGCTTATTAGCATTTGGTGTTTATCAAATCAAGTTTATTAGCCTTAACATTTAAATATTAATATTAAAATCATGTCACATAAATATGTATATGAAAAATATATATCGTATATTTATTGATTTGATATATATATTAGATGCGAACATTATCCACTACCCGGTTCATCTCAAGAATGTTATTGCTTTTGTTCGGACGTTTACAAATTGTGCAAGTTCCAATTTCTTTCTTTCCTCTTCTTTTTCTCCTACTGGTTAACTTATTTATATATAGCGGTCAGAAGATAGACGCAGACGTAAGAGCATTCCACTTTGTTAAAAGATTACATTTTGATTAAATATGAGAAGAAGTTATATTCTGTTTATCAGAAATGTGATAAAATCTGAAAAGCTCCTATTTTCATCAAACGAAATGTTTATGAATGAGGCGAATTGTAGCATTAATTGTTGTTTAACTGTACCATATTTTTTGATACGAAGAAAGGGAAAATCTCACTTTATATCTGTTTAAGTTCAAACTATTTATTTTTTAATATTCAGGCACAAATTTTTTATTTTTTTCTATTCATACGGTTCAGACTATTTACATGGCTCATCCATTAGCGAATTCTTGTATCCGGCCCAAGCTATTTCCCCCAGTAGCCCACGCGATTAGCGGATTCCCATACCACCATCATTTAATTTGTCTTCCTCCTTTAACACTACAGAGTTAGTTTCAAAACCTCCATAGTAACCATGAGAAATCATATTTCACCCAGCATTTAGTGATTCGAATTTTAGATTTTTTCTTCAGATTTCGTTCTATCTCTTCGTCTAACAGTAATTTTTGGACGAATTTTTTGGATGTGAAAGTGGATTTTCAAAATCATAGAATTTTTGTGTTTTTCTTTGTACTTTTGTGAATCAAAGTTTGCGGGTTTGTTTTTTTCTCTATGGGTCGGAAGCATTGTGCGCGTAGATGGTGGCGCCGTGCACAACATCATTCTTCAACCCAAGCATCTATTGAATCAGTTGCCTCAGCCATGTCCTGTCCTAGTTTTAAATTATTTTCTGATTCTCCATCTATGCTTAGTCCTAACCTTACCAGTAATCGTATTGAAAACATAACTGAAGATGTAGAATTAAAGGGTGGAAAAGGCAACAATATTGATGCTTCGTAAGTCGATGGCACTCCATACCAGGCATTACCCGAAATAAATTTCGAACCAGTTATAGCAGGTGCTGCGGTGAATGATAAGGGAAAGGCTAAAGTTGTTGAGGATTCTGAGTCACGGGAAAGCCAATGTGAATCTGTGCCTTACGCAGAGACTCAACCAGTCGATGTTGATTGTAGCGATAGTTCTCAAGTAAAGAAGAAAAAAATGATGTGGCACCCAAGAAGGTAATTTTCTTAAAATTAGTATCTGTGATTTTGAACATATAGTACATTATTATTTTTTGATTTCCTGATATGATTTTGTATTATATTATAGTTATAGTCAGTTGTGTGAATTGGGAATGACCCCGTACAACTATATACCCTGTTGATATAGCGATATATTATATTGGTATCATACTATATACCCTGTTGGTATAACTATATACTATATTGGTATCATATCTTTTGGCTGTATTAACTTTCTTTAATTGGTACATTATGTGCTTTTTCTTTAATAATAGTAGTATAGTACAATATCTTAAAATATTTTATTATATTAATATGTGGTACACTATTTTTTTTATTTTTCTCTTATAGTAGAATAGTCATATAGTTGGCGGGAATTAACCAGTAGAATTGTATAACTTGTTGGTATAATTATATGCCATATTAGTATCATATGGTAGTTGTAATATTTTTTTGGTTGTTTTAGCTGCATTTTTAAGTGAATTCTATTTATGAAATTATTATGATCATGTTTTGCATTGTTGGGATTCCCTTGTTCCTATGGACATAGAGTATGTGTTATGTAATAGTTTTTATAGTTATAGGCAGTTGTTGGAACAACCCCGTACAACTATATATCTTGTTAGTATAGCTATATACTATATTGGTATATTGATGTCATATGCTTTTGAATCCTTTTTTGGTTGTATTGGCTGCATTTAATTGGTACACTATTTGTTTTTGCTTTAATAATAGTAATATCGTACAATATCTTGAAAATACTTTATAACTGCATACCTTTTTTATTTTTCTTTTTATGCATGTCTGTTATGTTATAGTATTATAGTCATTTACAGTTGCCGGGAATTAGCCAGTAGAACTGTATAACTATACATGTTGGTATCATATAGTATTATAGTCATTTATGAACATGTTTTGCAGTGTTGGGATTTCCTTGTGCTTATGGACATAGATTATAAACCAAAGGTAGATTAGGATACCAATTGCAATGACATTCGTTTGTTGAAAGAGAATTTAACAAAGAAGCAACTTTGGATGTTTAAGAAAACATGCTGTGGATATTTTTTGGATCTACCACCGAATATTGTGTAGATTCGGGTTATGCACCATTTACTTATTAGAGAAGTACTTCATGAAGTGAAAAATGAGATGCGGTTTGTAGTGAGTAATTCTAGGTTGCGATTTGCTTTGGGTAAATTTGCACTCGTTACTAAGCTGAAATGTAAGGGTAATACAAGTATAGAGAGCGTACCAGAAAATAGGTTAATTTCAAAATATTTTGGACTGCATTTGTGACATTGGCTCAACAAGTAGATTGTTTTACGAAGAAGAAATAGGAGACAAATGATGATGCGTTGAAGATAGCAGTTCTTTATTTTGTGAACAACTTCTTACTTTCTCTGCTCAAACCACTGTTTATTTCACGGTCTTATATTGACTTGGTTGAGTGTGGTGATTTTAATAATTATCCCTGGGGTATCGATGTTTATAACACTACAACCGACTCGTGTTCCAATAAGTTTCAAGATAAGCCTTCTTTTTATAGACTCTATGGCTTCCCGTTAGCTTTATAGATTTGGTTGTATGAATGTTGCCGAAGTTTGGATGGTCATATTGGAAACAAACTTCCACGAATTCTGAATTGGGTAGTCAAAGGTCAAATACAGAATGAGCGAGTTGCTTTGCGAATGTTTAGCTTGCAACGCAAGCAGGTAATTTTTTCATACTTTTGTTGCATCTCTTAATGTTTTGGTACAGTAGTTTAGTCACAGGCAGTTGTAGCAATATCCCAGAGCAATGATATACTCTGTTGGTATAAATGTATACCATATTGGCATCATATGGTAATAGGGATCTTTTCTGCTACTTATACTTTTATTTCTATTTATACTTTTAATTTTCTCATACTTTTATTCCATCTTTTAATGTTTTGGTACAGTAGTTTAGTCACAGGTAGTTGTGGCAATATCCCAGAGCAATGATATACTCTATTGGTATACATGTATACCATGTTGGTATCATATGGTTATAGGGATCTTTTATCTTTTCATGTTTTGTTATCATTTCTATTTCTAACTAGTATCATTAATAATTGCAGCTACAGACATTAACCCAACTGATACTGAGAAGTAACTATTTGATGTGCGTGGTCTAAACTTTGAAATTGAAGTTTATTGCACCGACAGGCAGCCTGACAGCTTTTAGGTTTTTGGCACTCAATTACCAAAGACACAAAGTATGCATCAAAGTACTGGAAGTGATTCCGAACCTACCAATGCTGAGGTAATAAAGGAGTTACAAGGTTTGAAGCTTTTTGTAGAGACCAAGTTTGAGGAGTTGCTTGCAGCTATTGGTAGGCAATCAATGAAACCAAACGAAAATTCAGCGGTATTGTTCTTTTATATAATATAATGCAATAGCATATTGGTCAAAGATGCAATATATGCTTATAGGATACAATTCCATTCTTTACTTTTAATGCACACAATGTTCTTGTAATATACATAATAATAAAATTATTATTTTCTCATTTTCAGCATAAGCAACAGTATACTGATCCTACTTGGTGAGATGCACAATGATTATGATCAGTTTGAAAGGCGCGACAGTGGGAATGATGCTGTAGTTATTGGAGATAGCACGCTCAAAGTGCCTTCTAGTATGTAAATCACAGATTTGATTTTTTTTTTTTTTTGCTGTTATTTTTTGAAATAGTACTCTTGATTATACTTTTATATGTTTAGTGTCTGGTTTTTGTGGGGTTGGTCGAGAGGGCGGTTCCAGTGGTGTCAATGTCAACGTCACAACAAGGCATGGCGTAGTCACTGATGATTTTCGTTCTGGTAAAATATTGTATATGCAAATTTTTTATTCTTTTTTAATTTATTTAACTTTATGTATTTGTCCGTTCACTAACCTTTTTAAACTTTTTTCAGCCCCCTTTGTAAATAAGTATGTGGCTTGGAGGCATGGCGTAGTCACTGATGATTTTCGTTCTGGTAAAATGTTGTATATGCAAATTTTTTATTCTTTTTTAATTTATTTAACTTTATGTATTTGTCCGTTCACTAATCTTTTTAAACTTTTTTCAGCCTCCTTTGTAAATAAGTATGTGGCTTGGATTCTGACTTTGAATTGTCTGCATCTACAATTGATCAAATCACCGCCATTACACAACAGGCAAAATATAAGCAACCATCTCATGATATTAAAAAGTCCGGACTTGCTCCATTGCCACCAGGAATCGCTGCACAGACACGAGCAGATGCTGTTATTGAGTCTAAAGCTCCTCCTAAAATACTCCTCCACAGGGTACGATTTGTGATGTTACTAATTCTGAAGTTAGTATGTAAATGAGAGATTTTTGACAGTTTTTTAATTTAAATAGTGATGTTTATAATGCTTTTATGTGTTCAGCATCTTGGGTTGATGGTGTTGGTCAAGCGGATGTAGGTGGCAGTAGTGTGAATTTGCCTTCTGGTAACGTCTTCTATATATCACTTTTCATTCTTTCTTTTCAAAATTTCTTAACTTTGTATATTTGTTAATTCATTAGCATTTTGTAATTTAAGCTCCATGTCGACACGAGGGTGATCTTGACTTGGATTCTGATTTTGAATATACTGATTCTCAACTTGATCTAATTGCTCCATTACACAAAAGGGAGATGTAATGTAAATCAATCTGAAAATGAATTGACAACTAGTGATATAAATAAGTCTAAACCCGATCAGTCGGTATCAAGAACTGTTGTCCAGAAACACACAGATGTTGAAACAACTCCTGCAGTTTTCACACGGAGAAGGTGCCGTGCATCTGTAAAATAGTCGCCGTATAGGAATGACTGGCAATCTGGTATTACTGCAGTTAGGGGATCCTCGAAGGTTATCAAAGGAAGATTTTCATTCATAAATGACATTTCAGTGGCTATTGATTATAAGCTTACGACTGCATTCTCAAACTTTGTTGGAGCAGACATGCAATTAGAAGAGTGCATATCCGTTCCATGTACTTTTGTTTTCATGTTTTCTTAATTTTTGTTGATGTATTTCTTATCCATATCTTCTTTTATATGAAATAGGGAAGTGTATTTACTTCGTGATCGAAAGCCGGACTCTTGTTTTGACTTTGAAGTTAAACAGATTGATGGTAAGATATTTTTCTACACATTAAACTATTCTAGCAGGCCACTGTCTAGTTCGGTATGTGTACGACTTTTTATTTATTTTTGTATTAGTTCATGCATATTGTTAGTGTTAGTCATGTTTTATTCCTCTCTTTTTTGTAGCACTTGATTATATTCTACTATCTTAGGAAGAAAGCGACATATGGAATTAATATGCCAATCAAAGTCACAACTACAGATACTCTTTTTAATAATATCATTCAAAGGATTTACACAGAATTTGTAAAAGGTGGAAAACACAATCATTTGATTGATAGATCAGACGATATCATGGAGTACGTGAAAGGATTTAGGATATATTGCAACACTCCATGGCACCAGGTTAATCATGTCCCCTTTCCAATTAATTTGGTAGAAAAGTGGCATTGGATATTGGGGTGTGTATCATTCCATAAGAGATGTTTTTATGTATATGACTCTCTACGTAGTCGAAATCACAAAAAAGCTATTCAAAAGGTGGCAGAGGCATATGCTGTGTTGATACCCCTATTTCTAGTTAGCATTGAATTTTATAACCAAAGAAGTGACATTGCAATAGAAAATGGGCTGCACATGGGAAAGGACTTGACTGATCCATTGAGATTGAAGTGATTACAAATCTATCAACACAGCAAAATACGTAAGAATAGTTACCTTTTTTACGTTATTTTCCTCATTCATATTAACATTTTTCACTACTAATCGATTTTTATATTCTATTCATTTATTTTATTTCAGAGATTGTGGAGTATATGTTGCATGCTTTGCTGAGTACATTATTGAAGATCTTCCAATCCCTGTTGCCAATTTTGATGTGGATGGTCTTCGAGCTAGGTTTGGTATGATGCTGTGGCACTATAGGAGGAACAAGCAGTTGCATGGTGAATCAAGTGAATCTGAGACTCCAGTAGTAACAAAAAGGACTCGCGGAAAGAAGCACAAGAAGTAGTATAGGTCTCTGTTTGCTTTTAGTTAATAGTAGCATGAAACTTTGCAGGATTTTAATAGTTTTCGGTGAAGTATTGTATTTTGCAATATTAGATTGTAAAAACACTAGCTTTTAAAAGTGTGTTCTAGGAATACAATTGTAATAGTACAATATGTTGCTATAACTGTTTTAATGGCAATATTTAATAATTGATGTACTATCTTCAGTTTGTTTTATTAGGCTTTTCTTAGGTTTCTTCAATAAAGTTATTGGTTTATTAGCAGTGCCTTTCAGAGATAATTTTCTTAGCACTTGAAGTCAAGCCATTAGTGCAGAACAGGGCTGTTACAGCAGCACTGTTAGTTCCTACTCCAATTGCCATTTGTAGTAGGAGGAGCACTATTAGTTCGCTATAATACAGCAGCAGAAGTTATTTTTGTAGGTGTATTTTTTTTAAGGAAGTTACGACATTCAAAAAGAGGAACTATGTTGCTAATTGGTTGAAGAACAGGGCGACTATTGATTTGAACGAGAAGAAATAATTTTAGAAAGCGAATTTTGAATTGTATTGAGAGAAGTTTTTAATTGTAGTTGAATATAAGAAATTCTGTGCAGATTTTGCATTGCTGCACCCAGCTGTATTCTGCAAAGATTTTGGTTCAGGTATATTAGTGCAGTAGAACTGTATACCAATCAGGTATACAGATTTACCATTTGGGTATCACATTGTATTTGAGTACTTTTTTCCCTGCAGCAACTAGGCAAAGTGTGCCAATTTTGTTGAGGAAATATGTACAAATGTTGCATTTTTTTGGTGCACCACTTGTATTTCTGCACATATTTTGGTTTAGCCATATTAGTGCAATACAACTATATACCAATAAGGTATACAATATACCATTCGGGTATCATATTGTATTTGAGTACCTTCTTGTTATACTTCAATATTGACATGAGTTGCAAAGTGTGCCCATTTTGTTGAGGAAGTATGTACAAATGTTGCATTTGTTTGGTGGACCACCTGTATTTCTGTACATATTTTGGTTTAACAATATTAGTGAAATATAACTATATACCAATAAGGTACAAATATATCATTCGGGTATCACATTGTATTTCAGTATCTTTTTGTTATACTTCAATATTGACATGAGTTGCAAATTGTGCCCATTTTGTTAAGGAAGTATGTACAGATGTTGCATTTGTTTGGTGGACTACTTGTATTTCTGCATATATTTTGGTTTAACCATATTAGGGTAATTCAACTATATACCAATAAGGTATACAAATATATCATTCGGGTATCACATTGTATTTCAGTACCTTTTTGTTATACTTCAATATTGACATGAGTTGCAAAGTGTACCCATTTTATTAAGGAAGTATGGACAGATGTTATATTTTTTGGGTGCACCACTTGTATTTCTACACATATTTTGGTTTAACCATATTAGTGCAATACAACGATATACCAATAAGGTATACAAATATACCATACGGGTATCACATTGTATTTGAGTACATTTTTTCCCTGCAGTAACAACAAGTAAATGGCTTCCAATTTGTTATACTTCAGTACTGACATGACCTATAAAGCGTGCCCATTTTGTTAACGACGTATGTAATGATTTTGCCTTTGTGGCACCAGTTTTATTTCTGCACATATGTTGATACTAATAAGGTATACATATATACTAAAAAGGTATACAGATGTACCACTTGGGTATCATATTATATTTTAGCGCCTTATAAACAGATATACCACTAATAAATAGATTATTATTGAAAACACAAGTAGCCATATAAAATTTTTGTCAAACAGTAATTTGGTAAATAATCACAATACCAAATATATGTCTAGTACAAGATATGCATTTTATTCTTTGCAAATCAAATGATATGATTCTACGATATATGAGTTCTAAAAATATTGAAGCATTATATCAATCCCTCTTTGGAATATTTCGGCATGTTCTCCGGTTGTGTAATTTTTTCCCGCATAGTGCACATGTAACTGCATTTCCTTCCCAACCTCCTATGCTTCACTTCTTTTTAGGTCTTCCTGGTTTGATTTTTCCTTTTGTTGGAAGTACCACCTGCGAAGAGACATGTCTTGGAATTTTCCATGTTGTTTCATCCGGCAGAGGTTTTACTGGTATCTCATATGTTTTCAGCAAGTAGTCCACGCTGTAGTAATCCGAGCAATACTTGTATAAATCCATATGGAATTTTTGTATAACTGCCATTGCATGTGGACATGGAATATCGTCTAGCTGAAATCTTCCACAAGTGCAGTTTTTTTCATGTAGGCGCACCACATTTTTTGTTTGGCCATCAATTACTAAATGTAATAGTTGAGTTGAAGGCAACACCAAATATAATTTTAATTAAGAAAAGTCACTAGTTGTATGAAGTAATAGTATTTTTAATAACAATATGCAGTTGTTTAGTGAAATCTCTAAAGTGCAGAAGTAAAACTACAGTACATGCAGTGTTTTTATGATTCTGAAAATGCATACCGTCACGTCTGTGATAAGATAGTATTATCTGCCAATATTTTTTCATACTTTACGCCGATCTTCATAAATGATTGCACGGCATCCTTCGATTGGTGTAATTCCATTTCTGAATCAACATCGTCAAAAAGTCAAGCAAATTCAAACTGGGAGGTCTCTTGTGTGCTTGTTTGCTGCATTTACTGAATCTGCGATATTCGATGTCATAGTCACGGTTCTATTTCCCTTGAAATGTGCCCCGGACCATTTATCATATCCAATATCCATCAGGTATATTTTCACTCTACTATCAATAGCTTCTAACTTTGCCATATGTCTGTTGAATTCTTCAACTATGTATGCTCTTGCTAACGCAAAGTATACTTCTTTGATTTGTTTTTGGCTCTTTCTGAAGTTCATTTTTATGTTGTTCCACAGATGGAACGTACATGCACAATGAGGGACTTTTGGATAAACAATTGAAGTTGCTCTCCATATACGATCATGCCTGTCTGGTACAATTGAAGTTGCTCTCCATATACGATCATGCATGTCTGATACAATACACATTCTCTCTCTTTGTCCATAGGTTTCTTTGAACTGCACAAAGAACCACTCCTACGATGCAGCGTTTTCCGAATCAACAATTGCATATGTAAGGGGTAGAATTTGTCTTGTAAAACCAAAGAAAAAAAATACTATTTATAACACACAATATTAATATATCATTTTTATATAGTAGTATAGTCATAGGTAGGTGCAGGTATGTAGCAAAATAATTATATACTCTGTTGGTGTACTTGTACACTATATCGGTATCCTATGATATTTGAATTTTTTTTGTTACTTTAACTAAATGTAATTGTATTGCATTTTTAAAATAGTCAAGTATATCAATTATTAAATACTGATTCTGAGACAACTTTTTTTCTTACCCTCTATGTCTTGCGTGGAAGCCGTGAGTATAATCCTTCTATATGTCGACTTTAAAAAACTTCCATCAACAACAATTGTTGGCCTACAATAGATCCGACCTCTAATCGATGCATATATAGCTATGGATGCATACAAGAAGTGCCCATCTTCTTCAGTGTGTAGCCGTGTCACTCATCCTGGGTTAGCGTACTCTAACATGTAAAGATATGTTGGTATTTTCTTGTATGACTCACTTGGTGTTCCTCTCAACAATTGCATTGCTTTTTCTTTTGATCTCCATGCTTGCATGTAGCTTAAGTCCATACCATATGCTTTTTGGATGTTTCTCTGGATATCTGTTGGTGTATATAGTTTTCGGGTCAACAAGTTTATCTTGTACCACAGCTGCAACAAAAGCTGAGACAGCTTGCTTTTGTGAACAAAATCTCTTATCATTTAAACAACTGTGGATAGAATTGAAATCTGTCACTTTGAAAAGATTTGATGCTGGTAGGCTTGATGCTTTAAGTTTCCAAGTGCACCTTTCATCCATGCAATCAAGGGTATACCGGTTTATAATACAAATATAGTTACATATCATGTTTTACTGATTAAAAACACACACAAATCAGTACAATTCTATACTTACATAGTATACTCATATAGCATACTTATATACTACATCAGTATCATCTTTACTGATAAAAATACAGATAAACCAGTACAATTCTATACTCACATAGTATACTGATGTAGCATACGTATATACTATATCCGTGTCATGTTTTACTGATAAAAAACACACACTCAAACCAGTACAATTCTATACTCACATAGTATACTGATATAGCATACTTATATACCATATCAATATCATCTTTTATTGATACAAAATACAGACAAACCAGTACAATTCTATAATCACATAGTATATTGATTCGCATACATATATACTATATCAGTATCATGTTTTACTGATAAAAAACACATACTCAAACCAGTACAATTCTATACTCACATAGTATACTGATATAGCATACTTATATACTATATCAATATCATCTTTTACTGATAAAAAACATAGACAAACCAGTACAATTCTATACTCACATAGTGTACTGATTTAGCATACATATATACTATATTGTTATCATGTTTTACTGATAAAAAACACACACTCAAACCAGTATAATTCTATACTCACATAGTATACTCATATAGAATCCTGATATACTGTATAGGTAGCACATAGTTTTTTATTACTTGAAAAAATGGAGACGAACCTTTTTAGGCATGATTTATTAACCCGATATTGACATTTTTCTCTAACGGCATATTGCTTCACAACGAGAGCCAGCAGGTCTTGTCTTTGTAAGTTTGTCCTTTTTTAACTTTTTGATGAAATTGGTCAGTTATGATATTTGCATCATCAAGTTCTGTAGCAGTGTCATCTCCTTCTTGCACATCAAAAGTACTAATCATATCACTGCTTTCAAATTGTGCAATTTCTGATGAAATTGTAGAAACGTCGAAACTGGAGGTGCTTGCAGCTATAGTATTTTTAGCAAACAGCACACATAGTGGGAGTGTTGTCATCCCTGCACTTGATTTTTTCAATTCCATGTAAACACTAACACTCATATCGCTGCAAATTGTAATTGGTGGATATCCTTGAGCAATCTGAATAACTATTGTGTTACTGTCCTTTTGCAGTTGCTTTGCAATCTCTCTGAGAAGTTGTTCAAATTTTCAACAGGTCTTTATTAGAATTGCATCGACATGAAAGTTTTTGAAATTATGGTTATCATCCCATTCTCCACTATGCTGCAGTAGAATTGATATATTTTTCATGATTAGACAGCTCTGAAGTTATAACTACTTTTATGTACAAAATTGAATCTCGATAGTGCAAATTTCAACAATGTTGACGTCAAATACTGAATTTCAACAGAATATTTTTTAAACTCAAATCAGTTGTTATGATTCAAAACCTCCCGATCTCCAGATCTTCAAACTAAGAACAGTTTGAGCGCTAATTTTTGTGAAATTCTGCTAAATTGAGCCGCTTTTCCATTTTTATTGGTAGGGTATTAATGTGGGTAGTTACTTTGAGATACTCTGTTTGTTTATTACATAGGCAGGAAATTGTAATTATTTAGTGGGTAGAATTCTTTTATGAGTAGAGCAGGATAAATATTTTCACTTTTATGGATAGTCCTGTCTTTCACCCCGGGAATAAATATGTATGTGAAAAGTTCATTAAATGTTAAAAAATGTATTAAATTTGGAGCCCATAATTTAAAATTAGGATCATTACGCAAGTAGCCAGCTAGCAGGGGAAGACTTTTATGGGCCATTACTTGTTTATTTGATTTTGGGCTGGATTCGTTCTTGAAGAACGACGTACTACTTTTATTTCCTTTTTCTTTCTCTTTCTCTCTTTTTACTGCAACGTAATATTTGTTATGAAGTGAATGTGATCAAACAACATTGATTCGATACTTCGATTATCATTTTGCTGAAAGATGATATATAGAAAGAAAATATGAAAGGACATGAAATGATGTTTTCATACACATTTTTCCAGTACTCATATCTTCTATACACGCTGTTATTTTTCATATTAGAAGCTTCTATAATAGTCAATATAGGTAAGAGCCTACCAGGTTACAACTAGCATCCTAGCTTGTACATAAGGATTCGAATTTCGGTTTCTTAATCACAGCTATTCCGGCAACCAAATTAAGAAATAAATAAGGTAAAATTTTATCTAGAAAAATTAATTCTAATAGCCGTCCGCCTAATCAATACATAATTTATGTATATTGTCTAGAAAAATAAACATTAAATCTGGCCGGCTATTTGTGTAACAATCCTATTATCTAGTCGTGCATATTAGTTAGCTAAACTTTGTTGTATAGTGTTGCTTGGCAAAATAGGCATGCCCAGCCCATTGTATTATGAAGAATTAATGTGAAAATAACGCGGGCTAATCAGTTTTCGGACTGGTAATTAAAAAATAGCCAGCATTTGCAAAGTCATTATAAAATAGCCACTATTTTGCTGCAACACGGAAAGATCCAGCATAATATAATGGAGATTGGTGTACCTGTGTATGAACTTCCAGCATATTATGCTAGAACTCCAGCACATGGAAAGTTACAGCATAATATACTGGAGATTGGTGCACTTGTGTATGAACTTGTAGCACATTATGCTGGACTAGTATATTGTGCTGGAACTCCAGCGTACTATGCTGGAACTCCAGTATATTATTCTGGAACTCCAGTCTATTATGCTGGAAGGTCACATGTAAAAAATTCGAACTCCAGTATATTATGCTGGAATATTTTCCGAATTTTGAATAATATTTTCCTTCAGATTTATCTTTACGTGAAAAATGGCTAAATTCCGATTACCTTTGAAATTGTGGCTATTTTTCAATTACCACTTGTAAATCTTACTACTTTTTAATTTCACCCAGAATTAACCCAATTAGCCGTCCACCCTCGCATAAACTAAAAATAGTCAATGGATATGTAATATATATACAATCCATATATAATACGTGTATAATCATGTATTATTAGTGTATAATTTATGTCTTCGGATAGAAAAAATAAATATTGAATTTGGCCGACTATTTGTGTAAAACTCCCTTGTATTATTACGGCCCAAAACTGTTTTTACGAAGAATTAACCTAAATAGCCGCCCACCTAATCTCTTAAATGAAAATTAAATGGAAGATGTATAATATATGTATCATTCATGTAAAATATATTGTATAACTATATATAATTAATGTATAATCTATGTATACCCCTTTGACCTCTAACCCTCCTAACATTGCACACTGAATCTCTCCTTAGTTTTCATAAAGTTTTTAGCCCTTTCTTTATAGGTAATTTGCAAAAAGAAGATGGAGACTGAAAAATATCTATCTTTATAATCTAAATTGTAGCCTTCAAGTATAAAATCATCAGTCCTTGTTTTATCTTGCTAAATTTATTTGGTTGAATGCTGGGATCGACTTGGTGAGTATATTTCTATGGTATTCCTAAATAGACTATCTTTGCATAATGGCAGTGATTCTCTCGTTGACATTATTTTGATTATATAGAGAAAAGAAAAAAGAAGTCTCTTCATACCAACCAATTTCATATCGACTTGCATTTTTGGTGACAATTTAGGGCTTGGCTGGCTAGTAAACAATCTAGAAAAAAGGAATTTAAAGTTTATTGATAGAAATGCCAATTTTAATATCTGCCAAAAACTTTGCAATGTGTGCATATGCATGCGGTGTATATACAGTTAATCATTTTGATTTTAACCTAAATAAAATGAAATAGACACAGAGGATTCATATTGCTG
Source organism: Nicotiana obtusifolia (assembly GCA_002018475.1). Classification (NCBI taxonomy): domain Eukaryota; kingdom Viridiplantae; phylum Streptophyta; class Magnoliopsida; order Solanales; family Solanaceae; genus Nicotiana; species Nicotiana obtusifolia. The sequence continues at coordinate 123,927 of MCJB01049020.1, forward strand.
ACACTATTTTGATTGTGAATTTGTGATATAGATATAATTAAATGATTGATTAAATGATTTCTTTCTCAATTTATTTATTCTTTTTTTATTTAGGTTGAGCTAAACATGACAAGGATAATGTAAACTACCTTATGAGTGAACAAAAAATAAACACATTTTCGAAATGACCAATATAAGTAATAGTAATAAATAATAATCTCAAGATTGGATCGTAATATTGAAACTGGCTTTAATCAAATGGATCTACCCAGATCCGATTTCCTTTATTAGATCAGTGTTCTTGTATTTGCATGTCACTATTAGAAATCCGGAAAAAAGCGATCACGAAAAGCGATCAACGTTACTGGTCGATATTAAGCTGGTCACTTTACCTTAGGGACCAAATATTCCGGGTAAAGAAAATAGCGACCAACTTTGGTCGCTTTTAATATTTTAATAATATAATATTGACGACCAAAGTTAGTCTCCAAATGTAAATTACGTTTTTTTTTCTATTTATTATTAATTATAAAAAAGCGACCAACTTTGGTCTGTAAAGAAAATATTATATTTTAAATTCTGAAAAATGGAGACCAAAGTTGGTCGCTATATTATTAATTTTTTTGATTTTTTTTAAAGTAAGAGACCAAAGTTGGTCGTTATTTTCAAGAATTAATTTTTTTTTTAATTATAAGCGGCCAACTTCGGTCGCTATATTTGCAGGAATTATTTTTTAAAAATGGAATAGCGACCAAAGTTGGTCGCTTTTGGAAAATCTGGGTTAAATAGCGATCAAAGTTGGTCGCTATTGCCCAGAAAATTATTTTTTTTTAAGGGAAAAGCGACCAACTAGCGACCAACGTTGGTCACTTTTCTTGGTATATTTTTGGCAGAAACTGCCTGTTTTGGCAGCTACACCACCTGCCAGCTTACCAAAATTCCTAAACAGGCATTTTATGCCAACAACAACAATAAACAACAACAACAACAACATTAAAACTAACAAACTATAAAGTTTAATAGAACTAATACATTAAGCTAACCAAACTAAGTTAACTGTTATTACAAGTCAAGGATTATTTTGTACATCATTATCATCACCGTCTGATGAACTTTCATCACGAAGACGGTATGGAGAAGGGTGTAGTTATCTAGGACGGGAAGAATGATAACAGGGAGGACGGGAGGAACGAGCACGGGGAAGGCGAGCCTCTGGCGATGACTCACGAGATCGGAAAATCGAAAAACTGCCAGAAGCCAAGAGAGATTTGAGCTGCTCTTGTATGCCAACGTACTGAGCCTGTATAATTTTTTCTCTTTCCTTGGTGGCTTCTAGCTCGGATGTGAGCTTTGCCACAGTCTCCCGCATAGAAGAGAGGCCCTCCCCATCAAGTTGCTCGGCTTGCGAGGAAGTCCCTATTCCTTGCATTCCACACTTATAGCGATGGAATTTCTTAGTAGGAAGCTCGTATACCTTCCCCTATTTTGGACCGCCAGTAACCTGCGTCCATATTCTTTCAGCATCCTCATCCGAAGGTTGGATTGGGTCGCCCGACTCATTAGGTAGCTGACTGTGTATGAATTCCTCCACTTCAGCTGTGAAGCGACCCTATAAGAAAATTACATTGAATTAGTATTTCAAAATTTATATAAAAGTAAATCAAAATACTTAATGAAAAGTGAAAACTTACATGTACAGTCGACACTCGGCCCTCGACCCACCTTTCTTCATCCGTCTTTTTCTTCTTCTTTACAATATGAGTCTCCTTGAATAGCTCATCTTGCTTCATCGGATGCCCCAACTTCTTTTCCTGAAAACTCATAAATTTTAGTTAAGAAACATAATAGATATACTTTGAAAATTAAAATAAATTAAGCAATTACGTACCATTCTTCTCTTTATTGTCCCTAGGCTGATAGCACCTCCAGTGTGCAAGGATCTTCCCTTCTCAGATGCACGAGCTTTCTTTTCTTTTTCGCTCTTCTCTAAGAACTCTGCTGTAAGTCATTGCCTTTGCAAATCCTCCCATAAATGCTGAAGCCATGCAATGTGGAAGTAACAGTGCATGTCTAATAAAGTCATCCACCCCTTCTGCAAAATCCTCCCTCAATCCCTGTCGATTAGGATAATTCCTATTGTACATCCAAGTACGATGTTCCTTCTATACAAATAAAACAAGAGGAAATTAATTTAGTTAATTCATATCCTTATCTTTTTCTAGTTAATCAATTTCATATCCTAAAATTTCAATTTACAAACTAAAAGTTCAATTTATAAACTAAAAGTTCGATTCATATCTTAAAAGTTCAATTTATAAACTAAAAGTTTAATTCATAAACTAAAAGTTCAATTCATATCCAATTCATACACTAAAATTTCAATTCATATCCAAAAGGTTCAATTTATAAACTAAAAGTCCAATTCATATCCTAAAATACTCAATTTATAAACTAAAAGTTCAATTCATATCCAAAAAGTTCAATTCATAAATTAAAAGCTCAAATCATATCCTAAAATTACAATTTGTAAACTACAAGTCCAAGTAATAAACTAAAATTCCAATACATAAACTAAAAGTCCAATTCATATCCTAAAAGTTCAATTCATATCCTAAAATTTCAATTTGTAAACTAAAAGTCAAGTCCAGTTCATAAACTAAAAGTCCAATTCATATCCTAAAGGTTCAATTCATATCCTAAACCCTAGATTCTAACTAAACTATCAAGACAACACAAAAGTATAATTCAAATCTAACTAAACTAAATTCAACACTAATTAAACTAATTAGTTAATAAAATTAATTAACAAAACTAATTTAAACAAGACCTAAACCCTAATCCTCAATAAAATACAATGTTCAAAGAATTGAAACACTAATTGAAACAATAAACTACAATACATCAAATATTGTAACACACACACACTAGAAATAACAAAGATTGAAGATTATAATTCTAACCTTGAACTTTTTTTAGGTGGAGAAGGAGAGAGAGAGAGGCGGCAGTGGGCGGCGACGGCAAGCAGTGGTGGCGCGGGGTGGGGGATGGGATTAGGGTGACTGAAATAGAGAAGGAGAGGGAAAGAGAGAGTTGGGAAATTTTGGAGAAATAAGAGAAATGGGAAAAACCCCGGTTTTGTCTCTGAAATTTAGAAAAGCGACCAAAAATAGCGACCAACATTGGTCGATAACTAAAAATTTTAAATTGAAAATAGCGACCAGCATTGGTCGCTATAGTATAGTCTATTATATATATTACGTGTATTATATATACTAAGTGTATAGTTTAGTGTATATATATATATATATAAATATATACTATAGTGTATATATATATATATTTATTTATATAAATATTAAAGTATATTCGATATATATATAGTATAATATAGTATATAGTATATTAGTGCATTAGCTAAGCTATATATATATATACACACACACACATATATATATAAGCTATATTCGATATAATATTAGCTAATGCACTAATACTTAGTGCATAGTATATCATAGTATATATATACTAAGTGTATTATAGATACTAAGTGTATAGTATAGCGTATTATATAATAGACTATACTATATATATAGTATAGTGTATTATATATCAAGGTATATTCGATATATATAGTATAATGTAGTATATAGTTTATAAGCTCTCTCTCTCTCTCTCTCTTTCTCTCTCTCTCTCTCTCTCTCTCTCTCTCTATATATATATATATATATATATATATATATTAATTGATATAAGTCGAGACGTTTTAATTTATTGTTAATATATATACACGCATATGAGTAGGTTATAAGTCGATGAATCACTTTACAAGTGTATCAATACCTAAAAGAACCCGTCCCTGTGTTGCGAGCGCTTTCTGTTCTTATATATATATATATAT
>MCJB01049020.1:128050-159991 GCA_002018475.1 Nicotiana obtusifolia
ATATATATATATATATATATGGATACGCACGCATGCTTCGTAGTACTACTTAACTGCATATATAGCATGTTAGAGTATATTTTAGTCTATTCATCCCTTGTATTAGCAAAGTGTTAACGGTTTACATTTATATTATTTAGATAATAAATACAAAAATGATTTTAATTTTGACCAATGTTGACCTGCAAAGCGATCAACTTTGGTCGCTAAATATACATAATTTAAAATTAGCGACCAAAGTTGGTCGCCAAATTTAAATCAGATTTATTTATATTTCATATAATATCGAACTGGATCCCTGATTAGCGACCAAAGTTGGTCTCAATCTGTTTACTCTTTATTTAGCGACCAACTTTGGTCGCTAATTTTAGATTTATTTATTTATATTTTATAATTTAATTTAAATAATATTATAATAATTAAAATTTTATAAGTGGGTCCCCTTAAGCGACCAACGTTGGGCGCTAAATCTGAGTATTTCTTTGACCAAGCAAGTCTGACCAGTCCGGTCAACAGTTTGACGAAATTAGCGACCAACCTTGGTTGCTAATGTATTTAAAATTATTATTTTAGTATTTTCACCAGTTCAGCGACCAACTTTGGTCGCTTTTCTTTACAGACCAACATTGGTCGCTAAATTTTGGTCGCTTTTTGTCGGATTTCTAGTAGTGTGTGAAGGAGAAATAAAATGAAAAAAAATTAAAAATTGTCCGCAAATATTAATGTAAAAAAATTATTAACCACAAATTTCAAGTATTTGATTGAAACAAGAGGGAAGAAAAAGAAGAAAAAAACAAATCCAAGAATTAATGTGAAACCAGAAAAACAAAAATCGAACATGAAATTCAAAAATTTCAATGCTATTTTAACAGCTGTTCTGCAGTACAAAAAACTGCCTATTTTTTAAATTAATATATAACACTACGATGCACCGAATTCAATAGTTTATATTATATTCTTATTAAAATCATTCATGTGGAATGTATGTATATGCCAGTAAATTGCTCTTCTAATTAAATGAGTTTGGAATTGTTCTCAGCACAGGATATGATCTTGGCCTATACCAAATGATAGAGGTGAACTCTCTCTCTCTCTTTTTTTTTTCTTTCCTTTTTTTTAATCTTGCTGAACTACTTTAACGCATTTCAAAATTGTAAGTGTCTGCAAAAAGTACTAAAGATCATACAATTTGTTGTTTATATATATATATATATATATATATAGCCGGACAATGGCACCACCAAAGTAGTTCATATTTTTATATCCTGCTCCGGATATTGTAAAGTCCTAATATTAATAAAGGTTTGGGTTCGGATCTTGATTTCATCGAACAAAGATTTTATTGTCTAAACATGTTGAGAATATCTTAGCAGCCTAGGTGGTTATTATTATTATCAATTAACATAAGAAAACCTAAAGAGGGTTCTGTTGGATTTCCAATTATGGATATTGTTACATCAGATTTAGGACCCTAGCTAAGTTTATATTCAACGAAACAAAGCCATACTGAATATAGTGTTGTCTTTCCATTGTTAGTATTATTTATTGAGTAACTTAATCAGCACTTTTCCGACATCCTCAATACACTCTTGTATAAAAAGATCTATTCTGAACGTATTATTTTTCAAGAAAAAAGTACAGTTCTAGGCATGAAAGTCAGGATTAATTAACTGTATAAAATTTAATTCAGTTATATACTTATATGATCTAGATTGGTCGTTATCTAGGCATGTTGCAACATGTCCTATTTTGCTCTTTTCTTTTCTCCCTTCACTTTTTTCATCTATTTTATGTGCTGCTCTTGTACGGAACAGGAAATTCTCTACCAATCCCAATATTTCTTTTCAACAAATAAATATTGAAATACTATGACTCATCTATGTAAAGGAAAAAAAAAGTGCTCACCTGGATAGGCTATCTTTTCTAATTACTTGGAGGATTTTACTACTAAAAGTTACTCCATTCGGTCCACTTTAATTGATTTTTTGGTTGTTTTCACATATATTAAAAAATTTACTTTTTAATTAACAATACAATTAATCATATTAACCTTAATTTGTTCATTGAAAATATAAAAAATACTACTAGGCTCTTTACTCCAAGTGCAACTTTGAAAAAAAAAAGTTAATTTCTTCTTGAAATTTGAAAAAATTAAATGGACTATAAAAAAAGAGCCAAAAAATCAATTAAATGAACAGGAGGGAGCATTGTTTTGCGCTTGACCTTTCCTTCTCCGTGCCTACTCAAGCTTTATTGATCTATCGCGTGTAAGAAGAAAAAATATATGAAAGAAAGAAGTAAATAGCTTTTTAAATTCGAATACAATTGTCTGGATACATTGGATACTAGAAGGGATAAAGAGGAACAAAGAAAGACATTTAATTTGTTTATTGGATTATTTATAGAGTAATATAGGTAAAGTAAAGTAGTCATGTTCATGGCAATCATATGTAAAGTAGTCATGTTCATGGCAATCATATTATTCAGTTTCTGATTTCTTTGCTCTCTAAATCCTACTGCTGCTCATGCCGTAAACTCGGGTTTATCTTTTAATCTAATTAGAAGATATAATAAAATGGAGCAAGAGTATACCCTCTAACTATTTTTTTAAGTTGATGACCTTTTAGCTTACCATTTTTTAGAAAGCTTCTCAATAACACTTCAATGAAGTAATCATTACAGACAGATCATTTACATTTTAAAACAAGCCTCTATATTATTATTGTTTGAAATATAAAATAGATTACTACTACTAGTTAACACTTTCCTGCCCTTTTAATTATTGTGTTTAAAGTTACTATATTAATAACTTCTAATTTTCACTTTGCTGCTAAAGGCTCCTTCAAATAATAAATTAATAAGAAAGCTAGCTATTCCAAGTTGGCAGGAGCGTGGAACCTGTATCTATTTAATTGGTTTCAACTCTGGTTAATCAGGAAAATCGACTATAGACTATAATTCATGCTTTTTAAAGTTAATAACAATAACAGGATACAGTTCTTTAACCCAGATGATTTCCTTGTTGGATAGTGAACCTATATAGTATCATTTCCTGTTAATATAGTAACTTAGAAAATCTCATTCATTATTTTCCTATTAAATAGTAACTTATAAAACCTCATTTATTTTTTCTTCCAATTTTTTTGAGCTTTCAAACAGCCGATTGGATTTTTAGTTAGCCGAGGGGATGAATATTTCTAATATTCCATAGGCGACAATTACAGCTCCCTAGCTAACAGCTTTAGGCAAATCTCACATGGTAATGAGACGAGAAAGTTTATTAGAGACATACATAATTATAGGGGTTTATATAGGTCGGGTTGGTTCGGATTTTTTAGTTATCAAACTAAATCAATGGCGTCGGGTTTTTAAATTTATAAATGAAACGGAACCAACAAAGTCGGGTTTTTCAATCTCGGTTTTTCTCGAATTTTTCGGGTTTTCGATTTTTTTTCCGGTAAAGTCTTCATAGCATAAAATATATAACTTGTGCTTCAAATATTTCTTAAGTCCTAGTAAAATACAACTATATAATGTATTTTCCAAGAAACTAACACAATAATATGAGATACGTCTTAGCATTATACTAAAACATTTAATAATAAAGATAAAATAATAAAATTACATAAAACAAATACTGCTAATTAATAAGTCATAATAAAAATTAACATAATCTAAAAGTACTAATAGGTCATGCTAAAATAAATAAAGTTAATTAATAAGTACTAATATTAATTATATAACTAAGCACTAAAAAAAAGATAAACTAAGTTATGCATTTTCATTATAAACCAATGTAAAACTAAAATAATTATCCAACATTTATGTCATTGCTAGTATTGAGTTGAATTTTTTTTCTTAGCATTAGTATCGATTTGAACTTTGTTTGAGTTACTATATTTATGGGCTTTAAAATTTATTTACTATTCAAGAATGTTAAGTCAAAACTTGAAATAATACGTGAAAAGATAAAACTGTCAAAAAGTTTAAGAAATATTTATAAATTACATTACAATAAATATGTATATGTATAAAATATTTTTAAAAATTATATAAATGTACTATCGGGTTGATTTGGTTTCGGTTTGACTTTTTTAGTTAAAACCAAATAAAACCAATTATGGTCGGTTTTATTTTCCAATACCAAATCACATCGGATTTTTTTTTTTCGGTTTGACTCGAATTATCGGTTTGGTGTGATTTATCAGTTTCCTTTGTACACCCCTAATCAGTGAGTGGCTTCTTGATACACGTGATATTTTGAATTGAAGTAAATCAAACTTTAATTTCGTAAGAGGAACTTATACGTGAATCAAATCAATCATTCAATAGTGTGATACTAAAAAATATTGACATCAAATAAAGTAGTATACCGGAACGAATTCCTTCTTTCAGATATCAACGTAAAGCCTCATTTCCTTACTCATTCTTTTGTACGTAGGACCTAGAGCGTAGGATGGGTACTAATTAGATGTAACCAATCTTTGGAATAAGATTCTGAACTAATTAATTCGCTTTTCAAAGAAAAAAGGTTTAATTAGAGCCTATGATTGTATTCTTAGAGAATTAATCGAACTGTAACTCACCGACAGAGTTACTATAACTTAAGTACTAGGGGCATACAAATAAAACCGACAAACCGCATCAATTCGATAATTCGAGTCAAACCGAGAAAAAAAATCTGATTATGGTTTGGTTTGATTTGGTTTGGTGTTGGAAAAAAAAAACCCGACCATATTTGGTTTTAACTAAAAAAGTCAAATCGAAACCAAACCAACCCGGCATTATATGCATAGAAGTTTTAAATATATTTAATACATAAAAATATTTATGGTAGTGTAGTTTATAAATATTTCTTAAGCTTTTTTATAATTTTATCTTTTAACGTATTATTTCAAGCTTGGGCTTATAATTTTTAGATGCTCCAATAAGTTTTATAGTCCATGAATATTAGTAATTCCCCAAATAAATCCTAAACCAAAATCAAATCAATATTAAATGCTAATGAAAGATATCAATTCAATTATACTATGCGGTGAAAATAGTGTTGGATATCTATTTTTTTAGTTTTACATGGTTTAGATAAAATATATAACTTATTTTTCTTTTAGTGGTTAGTCATGTAAATAATAGTACTTATTAGTCATAACCTTAAATTATGTTTGTTTTTTTTATTGCTTATTAATAATATTTATTTTATGCGATTTTATTATCTTTATTGTTGAATATTTTAGTTCAATGCCATGACTCATCTCATATTTATGTTATTTTATTGAAAAATACCTTATATAGTTATGTCTTACTATGATTAAAGAAATATTTGGAGCACAAATTTTACGTTTTGTGCTATGAAGACTTTATGGGAAAAAAATCCAAAAAAAATCTGAAAACCCGAAAAAACTCAAGAAAAATCGAGATTAAAAAAGCCCGACTTTTATTGGTTTGGTTTGGTATTTAAATTTAATAACCCGATGCAATTGATTTGGTTTGGTAATTAAAAAATCCGAATCAATCCGACTCATGTACACCCTTATTAAGTACTATATTTAAGATTCTAAGCTTTTTGCATTTAAGAAATTCTACGACGTTGAGTACAATTAAGTTGCAATTTTCAGAAATATATGTTTAAATAATACCACTAGTCCAAACTAAACAACATTCTATTTGACCTTATTTAAAATGAAAAAACATGGCGTTTAATTTAACTTTTAAAGTATGGAAAATTGAAAAGGGTTGAATGAAGTATCTTTAGAAGTTGAGTTTTCATGGTTGATCATTGTATTGAATTAAAGGTCTGAAACGGTATGCCAATACCTAATTAGTGGGTTTAAAAGAAATTGGCATCTCCTCATATAGTTGTTCACTGATTGGTATGATGATTAGTTGCTTTCCATGGGTGTTTGAAACTTAATTAGTTTCTCATGACGATTGACTCAACAAAACATCAGTATTTCTTTAATGAAAGCTGAAAGGGACTTTTTTCGGATTTAAACTCAGTGTCAGGAGCCATTAGTTCACGCATATTAATAGGAGTAAAATGCTCCATATACAGAAAGATTCTTTGTTCTCGTGATTTAAAATAGAAATATCTTGTTAGAAGTAAAAGAAATTTCAATTATCCTACCATAGCTTTCGTAATTTATTAAAGGTGAAAGAGATTTTTTTATTTAACTATCCTATGAAAGAGATTTGAAGCTTCACATATTGTTTACCCTAGATTACGAGTAAAAATTAAATTTATATGTGGTTTTAAGGATGCGCGACCTGATTTAATACAGGTAAAGAATAAACAGAAATAGAGACTAAATTAGTGAACAAGAAAAAAAAGCAAACCGCCAAGATTGAGTAATCTTCCTGTGTTAGAAGCCCTTTGAAATAAAATTAAAGTAGATAGTCGAGCAAAGTAGACTATAGCTTTTTTAAATTGATTGTATATCGTGTCTCTTTTACAAATGGGGTTGTCTTGTTATATAGGAAAGGTGAAAAATTCTATACAAGGTAAAAATCTCATTTACAATGTAAGATATTCCTAGAATTAATGGATTCAACGTCTTTATTGATCTGAGCCGCGATTCCCGCCGATATGTTTGTATATCACGAGATTTCCGGACCTTCAGTTACGCAAATCTGATAACTTTACCATAGGATGTTTTACCCTGATCGGCCTCGACGATTTCACTTCGAGCGCTTTGGCTTCGAGCTTCGTTCAGACGACATCCGGTCTCGGGCTTCTAATATTTGATATTCCGGTCTCGACCTCTCGGTTGGTGGCTCCAATCGACGTTGGTCGTCTAATCCCAAAATCGGTATTTCTATGTAGGCGATCGAGTTCGATCCCATACACATATATACAAAGACTTGTTAACATCAACAAGACCAACAACTTTTTTGCTTATTCTACGTGAAAACAAGATGTATATGATCAATAATGTCAATCAAATTGATATGAAAAGAGACCGTTGACATAATGCTAAAGCCAAAATAATGGACATTAACCAAAATAATATATTAATTAAATAAATTGAGATGACTAACAAAGGGTAGCAGGTGGGCATGACTAAGAGTCGATTCCGAATCGATATCACTCTCATCCCTTCACGTGGATAACCCTTAACTTGGTCGGCTGTTTAGGACTTAAATATTCCATTTAAAGTCGTCAAGTTGCTTTTAATTAATCTCAACTTGAGAGCTACCTATTGGCAAAAGGAGGCAAATGACAAATTAGTATACGACAAAATAAGTTTAGATCTCTCTCTTTATTCTTTTTACATGAAAACTGATTAGGGTAGTGTTAATGTAATCAATTAGACCACCGAGGTATTACTGTTAAAAGATATAGTACAATACTTATGAAGCTTGTGTTATTGCATCTCTTAGATGAAGAGGCAAATTCAAAAATTTAAATAGGTACGGAGTATTAATGTACCTATATCTTTAATTTTTTGTGAAAGTACATGCCAAGTTTACGTTAGTATACACTCTCTTCGCTCTCAAATATCTGTTGTTTTATTTTGTTTAAAAAAAAATTTACGTTTTATGAAGTAAAACGTTACTTATTTCTTTTTTTCTTCTTCTTCTAATCTACTCTCTAACCTTTATTGATCCAATTAGAAGAGTATTAATCAAAGTGGTAATAATCTCTTATGATCAGTTAAAATTTGAGTAGAAGAAAATGATCCGACAAATATATATGTTATGTTTTATTTACCGATTTCCTATATTATTATTTTTGGAACCTCATAACAAAAAAGACCATAATAACATAAAAAGATAATTAACTGCAATAAGCAAGCATGTATATGGGATAAGAATCCACTAATTCAAAAGCGAATTCCCAGAAAGTGAGAACATGCAGAACATTTGTGAGTCAAAAAGATTCCGAAAGCCAAAAACCCCAATTAGTTAGGTGCTCTTCACATGAAAGAAAGATGGTGTCTTTCTTTGTGAGCTAATTAATTAGTGGTCCATGTTTCTGCCGCAAGATTAGCTTGTCTAATTCAATTGTTTTTCTAACGGGGGTTCAAGTTGTTTAATAAGACAATGAGTACTTGATTAAGATAAGCATTAGGACAATATTATTATTATTAATATCTAAATTTGTTGTCGTGGTTGTCCAATCGATCTAATTGGCGACTATTTCCTATGTTTTTCTTTTCTTGAAAGTAAGGGGAAGAAGAAGACCATGGCTTCCTTGAAGACCCCACTTTCCAACTTTCCCAAGATTCAACACAAGACAATATGGTTGGTACATCTTTGGAAACTGATTGTCTTATGAGTGATGGACGTGAGCTCATTTTATTACGGAGAATTGCACTTAATTTGTTTACAAAATTAATGCTAGCTAGAAATTAAATTCACATTTTTCCTTCTTGTTTAATATTATTGCAAGAAGTAATATCTAGCTTTCGTTTATTTTTTTGGGGGGGGTTTCTTTTTAGTTTTATAAACACCGAAAAGAATTCACTTCTTTTTTGGGTTGTTTGTGACATTTTTGCTGCTTAATTAGTTACACCTGTTATAACTTGGGAGTAACATATAGTATGGAATTGGCAGTGCTATTTTAGGACTTGAAATTCATGATACAATTCAGAACATCAGTTTATCTTCTGAGCTGATAATTTAAAAATTATCCAATCATTTAATTTGTACTGTCTATAAATAATTGGACCCAACAATACAAATTAATCGGGTTAATAAGTTTAACTTTAAATACTAAAACCTATACAAGAATTACCAATTAAACTAGTTATGCAAAGATAAAAACCAGACTAAAAAAGAGAATAACAGAAATGCCAATCATTTGGGAAACAATTCTCGAAATATGTTTTTCTACTAAAATAAGTGAAAAAAAAGTGATAGGATAAAAATATATTTAAAGAATACATATGTAACATGATGGCATTAATTTCAGTTCCTGGAAAGGTGGTGGGAGAATCGTTGACTGCCCTTGAAAATGATGGTTTTGCTGTATTATTAGCTTTGCATTTCATTTTATTTTTATTTTGTAATTTCAACATTTAAGTTTTCCTTTTCTTTTTACTTTAATTATTTTTCCGTGCCTCTTAATCTTAAGAGATTAGAGAAGAATGCGGGCCGGTTGTCCTGGGGGAGGACCCCACTTTATTATTTAGATTCTTCATTATCCAATTGCCAACCATTATTATAACCGGATCAATAATAAATAAATAATATTCCGTATTAATATTATTAATATTATTATAATTATTGTTATTATTATTATTATATATTTTATTATAGCAGTGCAAGGACCACGCATGGTTCCCAGAGAAGGACCTAATGCTACAGCTCGTCGGTCGCACCATGGTACCCAGAAATCTCTCACAATATAACTGCCAATGGAAATTATTTGTATAGGATAAAATATGTTATTTAATGATCGCATGAGAGAGGGACATGTGGAATCAAAGTAGGGTTCGAAGGCAATGATCTCGCCTGTTATCGGAAAGAATAGTATTCATAAAGGTGAAATAAATATTTGTCACCTGGTAGCATTTAATAAAGAATATTTTATAGCATTAACTGCACGGTCCGTTATAGAGAATATGACATTCACTGTATATCATTATACATTCTTCAATGGCCCTCATAATTGTAATTTAAGAGGGCAATGATCCTAGGACCTTGTTTCCTATGTGCAACTATAAATAGTGAGCTCTACCATCATTGTAAAGGACATGAATTTTCTGACAAGCATACACTATACTCTGTTCAAAGCTCAATAACATTTTACTTTCTTGCTTATTTACATTGCTCTTATCTTACATTTTTGTCTAATTCATTTATCTTTTTAGGATCAAATCGGTTCACTTGTCTATAAATCACGTATAAATTCAACTGTACCGTTTTACAGGTAAACAATATTCTCTCTTTGTTTGGATAATTTTACGGCTAATCACTTACTATTTGGTTTTATTATAAGAAAATTTTTACTAACTATTTTTCTGTAAAAAAAAACATTAAATTTGTCCAACTATCTGGGATATGTTTGTAATTGATTTAGTTGTTAAATAAAATTAAATTGTACCTAACATTTTAAGATTGACACTCATTCTTTTAAAAACAAAGGATGCATTATTCTTTTTCAAATTCCACTAATTCTTACTACTAACAATAACATATAATCGTTAATTTTTCCATTTAAGAAAGAGATTAAAGATAATTAAGTCTAAGATTTTTTATGATTAACACTATTTTTTAATGTGTGTTGTTAAAACATTAAATGGTGGGAGAGAGTAAGTGATCTAAAAGTGAAGCAATGCTTGTATGGATTAAAAAGTAGAGAAAATGATGGAAAAAATTTAAAGTGGAAGTGCATGAGTTTGAGGGAGGGCGTGCGGGGCTTTTGGCAGGAAGAGAGTAATAATCACTGCACAACCAATAAGCTGCCAAGAATTGTAATTGCAGTAGTATGAAAATAGCCAGGCACACTGCACACATTGAAGAAACTCATCAGAAAGAAGCGGTATATAATATTGGAGTATAAAACATGATTGTTTAATAGTGATAGATCTAACTTTTGGTAACAGGTGCGACCATTTTCACTGTTTTTGACTGACTAATTATTCACTAAACATACACATATATACACGTGAAAAACATAGAGTTGCTGGTGCACTAAACTCTCCCAATCCTCTTTTTGACTGACTAATTAAAACATAGAGTGCACTAAAATCTCACAATACTCGGGGGAGCTGACATGCTCGATTCGCTGAATTCAGTAATTTTGATCCGTATCTTATATTTGTCTAAAACAATTCGTTAAGAATGTACGAATTATTAATTTAAAACTTAGTAATTTAAAAAAACTAAAACCCTAAATCATTAGCTTCACATCCTAATTCTATCTCTGCCAATACTCATGATTTGTGTATTAGTCAAATAACATTAGGTCAATCGTATGCAGCTCATTTACTTGTATATTTATACTAAGCTAATTTTCATGCTTGAACCATCATATGACGCTAACTTTTATCATTGGATTAAGATTTTTCTTCCAAAAGAAATTAAAATATATAACAATAATAACAATAACAAACATAATAATAATAATAATAATTATTATTATTATTATTATTATTATGTTTCAGTTCAAGCAAATTACTATATTAGAACAAGTTTCATTGGCCATGGCCAAAACAATGACATTGCAGCAGAAGAAAGATGCACAATGCAAGTAGCAAAAGAGCGCTCGTGGCAACTTTTTTGGTGTCAGTTGGTCAGTGCAACCCACTCTGCTTCTCAATCACGCCCATTCTCTTTGGTTTCTAATTCCAATAGCACATCACTAATTCCCTTTGACCAATAACTCTCCTCAAACTCCTCTCTTTTAGCATTGAAAATGCCACTGCATGCCTGTGACTAGAAGGCCGAAATATATAAGACTAGTGACAATATAATACAGCTTAGTTATGGTATTGTTACACCAAATTCAGATATTTTATTTTATGGTGTAAATATTTCTTTCGGCTTATTTATTCATGTTGAGCTGGTTTGTTATTATTCAAATTTGTTAAATGAAAAAAAAATTAAAATTTTGTAGTAAGGATTAATATACTCTTTAGACTTTAAATGATCATATATATATATATATATATATATATATATATAACCATTTAAAGTCTAAAGAGTATCTTAATCCTTACTGCAAAATTTTAATTTTTTTTTTTCATTTAACAAAACATTGAGTTAGAATCTAACATTGAGTTATTAACGGATTAAAAGTTCTCATCCTCAAGGGAGTTAATATATAACCATTGGAAGAAATTATTGTTATGCTAATTTCCAATGAGAACAACCATTACTCAAAACAAGTATGACAAACCTTTGATAAGAAAATAGACCACAATATAAAAAATTAGTTGATGAGACGAGAATTGTTCAAGAATATATAATGAGCCAAATAATTCGTATTCTTGCCGACGTGGGAACTCAACAAAATCAAAGATGATAATTCCACACATCTAAATATTTTACTTAATTACCTTAATATTATAGAGCAATCTGATAGACCCACACTTGTTTAGTCGTTCTCAATTCTTCATGTGATTGTTTATTTGGAGGCAAAAGTGTGTTTTTATTTCCCTTTCTTTCCCACTTTGCACATTAGATCACTCGAGATATGGGATCTTAAGTAGGCAAAAATTGTGAGAAAAAAAGTCCATTTTGAAACTCGGTAGTGGACTTTATTTGGAAGATAGTAGTATTAGACTATGAGTGACGCACATATAGTGCATTTCGCGACATTTAAACTTCGATTGGTGCATTTAATTACTCTCTCTTTTATTTATTTATTTATTTATTTATTTATCTACTCATTTATTTATATCTTGACTCTTCCACTTGTTTGCCCTCTTCGTTTTTGAGTTAAAATTTTCATATAGAGTCAAAGCCGTTATGTAAAATGAAACGAGGTTGAGTAGTAAATGATTTGACATCCGGATCTCAGGATATAGTATAGACCAAAAAAGAAAATGAAAATGAAAAGTGGGGTTTGGAGGAATTCATGTGAGAGAAAGAGCCAATTCCCCAAAAAACAATAAAGCCACCCAAGATGATCAGACCGTGTCTTCTGGGGGAGCAGCCAAATACACACACACACACACTCACTCTCTTCCTTTCTCTGAGTGTGCGTGTGTTTGTCCTTGCTGTCTTTATCACCTTTGCAAAGACGAACCTCCAGTTAATTTTTCATCTTTTTCTTTGCATTAAACTACGAGTTTTTTCATTTTCTTTTCTAGCTCCCTCCTTATGGCACTTACTCTCTCTACGTGAATTCCGGGTCCAAATTTTCGTAACGCTTCTCAACTACTCCTCTCCCGCCACTGCTCTTTCTCAATAAAGTCCGTAAGAGTATCAATACTTGACTTCTGAGCTGAAACTGAACATTCACTTGTAGTAGTAAACAAAAACGAAAAGAAGTAAACAGAACCAACACAAATATAACAATCATATGCATACCTATAATTTCTACATATATAAGTGACTTAAATGAGGCAGTAATATATTTGAAAAACATTTACCTTCATTTCAATTTATGTGAACCTATTTTCTTTTTAGTCTGTGCCAAAAAAATGACTCATTTTCATATTTGAAAACATTTACATTTATGCAATATTTTATAGTCACACAAAATATTTGTACCTCATTTTTACATCACAAGTTTAAAATTCTTTTTTTTCTTAAACTCCAAACATCCCCATTCAAATATGTTTAGAAACTAAATTGAAATGGAAGGAGTATTAATTATTTATTATTAAATATTAACGAATATATATATATATATATATCGTGTATTTATTAATTGTGTGTACATGTTGAATCCAAATAAATTTGTTCAATAGGCATGTGTTCTTTAGAAGGGCAAAAGCGAAAAGCTTTTTACAACATGTTACTAATATATAGATGATGAAACCAAACCAAAGCTCACCCCAGCCACCCAAAATAAGGAGTTTTTTGTTAAAGAGAGACAAAGGAGAGAGAGAAGGAAAAGAGAAGGGTCCCATGTTCCCACCGCCCATACGCACGCTGTCTCTCTTGCCAAAACCGAACCCATCATCCCCATCTCAACTCTAACTAGCCCCCCGTCACCCTCTATCGACCTAACCCTAACCCAAATACTACCATAACCCAAACCCCCTCACAAAAACTTTTAATGAAAGTATCTAATTCTTCCAACTCATCCTTCTCTCTCTCTCCTCTCTTCATTTTCCCCCAAACCCTCAACAAAAGAGAAGGAAGATCAGAAACTGAACAACAAACAAACCAAGGATAATTCTACACTTTGCTACATGAGCTAATTATAGTGTTCAGATATGGTTGATTCACCTCTTTCACCTGAAAATTTGTTGGCTGACTTCACTTCTCCTTTCCTACTTTTTTCTAGTGAAGGTTAGGAACACCCATTAATTTGATACTTCAGCTCTACCCTCTTAGCAAATTTTCTTTTTTACTTCTATTCAGTTGAGCTAGAATTTGCAAGTTCCAAGAAAATACTCAGTTCTAATTCAAGAAGAAGAAACTTCCAGAAAAGATGGATCAACTAACAGCTCATGGCCGTCCTTTGCCACCTCCTTTTCACACAAGAGATCTTCCGTTACAGAATAATCCTCACCAGTTCCATCACATACAACAACAACAACCCAAAACTGAAGACGAACAACAAAGCGGACACCGAAACCAGAAACGGGATCGTGACGATAACTATAACATCTCAGCAGGTTTAAATCCTGAATCCGCCTCTATGCACAGCAAAGGAAATTCAGGAGAGGGTGGTGGAGAAGTCACAAGAAGACCAAGAGGAAGACCAGCTGGTTCCAAAAACAAACCAAAACCACCCATCATAATCACTCGCGATAGCGCTAATGCCCTTAGATCTCACGTTATGGAAATCGCCAGCGGCTGTGATATCCAAGAAAGTATCTCCACTTTCGCCACCAGGCGCCAACGAGGAGTTTGCATATTAAGTGGTAGTGGAACTGTCACAAACGTTACAATAAGGTAAAAAATTATAATTCCCACAGCTTTACCTGCTAAGTGATATGTATTCTCACTCTACTTTTTAACTGTTAGGCAGCCAGCGTCTCCGGGCGCTGTGGTAACTTTACATGGAAGATTCGAAATTTTATCTCTTTCTGGCTCTTACTTGCCACCGCCAGCCCCGCCAGCAGCATCGGGACTGACGATATACTTGGCCGGAGGACAAGGCCAAGTAGTTGGCGGTAGCGTAGTCGGTCCGTTAAATGCATCGGGTCCGGTTGTGATAATGGCAGCTTCGTTTGGAAATGCAGCATATGAAAGGCTTCCACTTGAAGACGAAGAATCGCCGGTGGGGCAGCAGGGAAGTGGGGCTTTACCAATAGTAAGTAACCAACAGCAGCATCAACAGCAAATTATGAGTGGTAATACTGATCCAAATGCTAATTTACTACAAGGGTTGCCACCAAATCTTCTAAATTCATGCCAATTACCACCTGATGCTTATTGGGGAACAACAGGTCGTCCTCCTTATTGATAAACAATTTGGGAAACTTCAAAAACTAGTTGTCTTTTTTTATGTTTTTTATCTTTTTTTTTGGCATTAATCCTGGACATGGTTTCCGAATTCCAATATTATTACTAGTACAGTAGTACTACTACAACTTCTTCTCCATCACTTTTTGCTGATCACCTTTACTTCTTCTAAAGTGTTAGTCGTGTTTGTGGAGTTATTTAATCTTTTTAATTAGTATTGATCTTTACTTTTTGATTATTAGTGAGGTATGTAAAGTTTCAAGAATTCTTTGTGGATTTTTTCTTTCTCATTTTATTTTTATTTTTGTTTTATGTGGATGGTAGAAATTAAAGATGTTAACCAAAGATGCATGACATGAACTGTCTCTTCTCTCATCTCTCACTTTCTTTTCCTCATAGAAAATAATCAGTCTTGCACTTCAGTCAGTCGCAAAAAGCCTCCCCGTTTTACTTTCTTTTAGATTTCTATATTTTAGTAACAGAATATAGTTCAGGTTCAATGTTTCAATATGTCTTTAAAGGGTTCAATAGTATCTTGTTTCATAGTTTGTTCTAATTATGGAGGAACTTTATGGGGAGAGCAGGCAGCATCATTATTTGCAGAAGCGGCGCCATTATAACATCAGTTGCTCGCAGTGGTGATGTTAATGAGAAAAAAGGAAAAGTGTAGGTAGGAAGCAGAAAGAAAGTAGTGGAAATTAGACAAAAGAATGAGAGAACATGCAGAAAAATGGGCACGAGTGATGAATTACGCAGAGAGGTATGGGCACATTTAGTATTCTTCGAGTTTTGCTTTTTGACTGAAGTAAGTACGCATATATTTTTAGGGTTAATACTATGAAGTGAGCAGAGCAGGAGTAGCTTAGCCTTAGCTAGGCAGACATGAACATTGGGTAGCGGGGAGTTACACGTGCACTTCTCTGAACTTAGCTCCTTTTCGAGGCAACTAACACGTTCACTTCCATACTAAGACTTTACCCACAACATCTAGTGCACAACTTCTCTTCTCCTTGCTTTAACTCCACACCACCTATAGGTAGATCTAAAATTTGAATTTTAAATTTTTATCACATTTTGTCTAAGTTAGTGGATTCAAAATATGTTACTACTTGTACTAAATTGGCGAGTTTTTTTAACATATGTATAGAGGGTCTAATCCAAAGCTACACTATATTCGCCCATGAAATCAGCCATCGACCTCTATTTCTTCGATTGTAAATTTTGAATTGAAGGAGTAGATTGTGATATATATACTAGTTTATACCAGATTTTTTGTGTGTGTGTATTTGCCGAACCTGAAAACCCGTTAATGTTGTATTTGCCACCGCTCAATCCCCTCTGAAGCTAATAGTACTATGTTTCCGCTTCGATCTCTCTCTTCTTCTGTTTTCTTTCACTTTGTCTTTTTTTTTTTTTTTCCTCAAAATATCATAGAATTTTCTACGATGAAGATATTAACTTAAGACTGATATTCGAGTCATCCGTATAGAAATCTTTCAAAAGTAGTTGCCCAGCAGCTAGAAGTAAATGCGTAATGTTTGAGAAGGAATGATCAACCTACAGATGACTACAGGTAAGTTGACTGTTTCAAGAATTCAAGAATGGGTTTAAACTTAAGTGTGGTTCACTGCATTCAGTTTTATTCTTCGTTTTGCATCGTTTGCTCAATCATAAAGGATTCTATAATCAATCACATCTACCATGATTGCTTCATTTTTAGGTGCAGAAAGTGCAACATTGTGATACTGATAGAAAATAGGCATATAAATGCAGCGGAAGCAAACACCCAAGATCATATTCTCACATGTAAACTAGACAAACATAATCAAATACGAAATTGCAACACTAACCTTTTGAAGCTGTTGCACAAGTCTTCAATAGCGTTCGTATTCTCCAGGTCTACGATCTTCTGCTGTGTATCCTAAAGTTCTATAAACGTAATGTGATACCCCGTAAATTCACCTATGTGATTATGCCATAATGTGGTAAGTGTGTATGGGCCTAAGAATAAGAAGAATGGTTGAAATATATTGAAAAATGTTAAGAAAAAAAGGGCGGGAAAACAAAATGAACGAAAGGCGTAAGAGTCTTACAAATGAGCAAAAGCGACGGCAGTGTGAGGAAAGCGAACCGCGAAATGGAAAAGCGGTTCGCGAAATCCCCCTACCCATCGCGAACACGGACAGAACGTGGAGGAGCCATTTCGCGACAAGAAAGCGATTCGCTTTCTTGAAAAGCGAATCGCGAAATGGGCATGGGCATCGCGAACTGAAGCAGAAAGTTTAGGCGAGAAAAGCGACGGGAAAAGCGGTTCGCGAAATGGAAAAGCGAACCGCGAAATTGCCCATCCACGTCGCGAACTGAAACAGAAACTTGGGTCGTATTTCGCGACCAAAAAACGGTCCGCGAAACCCAAAAGCGAACCGCGAAATCCCTCCCCCACGTCGCGAATTTGACATTTTGCTGAAATTAAATTTCTGACTCTTTGGCCTATAAAAGGGACCTAAAACTCGTTCCTCTTCATTTTACAAGACCCAAACACTAGAAAAGCTCTCAAACACCTTCTCTCAAAGAACCCATGAGCCCTAACTGATTTCCCTTCATCCAAACACAAGAATCAAAGAAGAAACATAAAATTGAAGAAGCAAGAAGGAGCCCTAGCTGAAGCACTTTCTTTGCAAACCCAACTCAAAGACGAAACTTAAAGATTGAAGAATCGAGGAAGAGAAATAGGCTAATCAACATGCAAGGTAAGTTCTTACACCCATTTACTTAAGGATTCTTGGGAATCCATCACATGCATGTAAGAATCCATGAAAAACAAGAAGGAAAGCCATGGGTCTAAACTAAACACCATCAATAGAGTGGGTCATGAACAATCTTGAATTGCATGTGTCGTAAAATGCTTAATAAGGCTATAAAATAAGGAATTAGGGGAAGCATCACATGTACTTCGGAAATTATGCACAATAGAACCTACGAGGCGTAGTAGTAACAATTGGGTTGTTCCTAAATTGTAGATTAAAGAATTGTACGTACTTCCATAAGCTTGGAAGCGGATGCTAAATATACGCATCAGGTATGTAAGACTATACCGTTCTTTCTTTTGCACGATTCTTGTCGAATACAATGTCTCAAAGAAGCCCCAAAAGAATACTCTATTCTTAGAAACTAAGAAAGCTTATATTGATTCCCTCCTATGGAAGATTCTATATGCTGCTATTGTTTGCAATTGTGTTACTTATTAAGTACAATCGATGTAAGAATTAAAGTGTTATGTCACGATGAGAAAGAAAGAGTAATAAGAGTAACAAGAAAGAACGTAAGTCACAAATGAGCTTGCTATGAATTGAACGTATATGTATGTTAGTATGTGTTGAAATTCTCTCTATGGACAGATTGTCCTCGCTATGTGATTTGCAATGCATAATGTGGATGAATGTGTGTATGCTTGATTGTTGTGTTGTGACCGACCCTATTGTGGCCAGGTAGTTACGACCGCGCCTAGCAAGGCCGGGTATGAGCCCATAGAGGCGTATGACCGAGCTTGATACGCCCGGGTATGAGCCCAAAGAGGCATAATTCATTATGACCGAGCTTGATATGCCCGGGTATGAGCCCAAAGAGGCATGTATCATTATGGCCGAGCTTGATATGCCCGGGTATGAGCCCAAGGAGGCATGTATCATTATGACCGAGCTTGATACGGCCGGGTAAGGTGATGATTACAGTTGTGATGTGATTATGAGCCAATGAAGGCATGTGTGTGTGTGTGATTGTATGTGATAATGATAATTAGTAATAGTGGTTATGAAGCCACAGAGGCATGATTTTGATTGTGGTCCCGTAAGGACATGTGCACAATGATTGTTCAAATAGAACGGCTATACGATGTATATGTTGTGATGATGTACTTAAAAGTAATAAGCAGTAGAGCAGGTGTAAACTAAAGAGATGAATACTTAATGCATTTGATATAATGAACATGTATGAAACTAACAGGCTTGTGAGAATGAAATATGCCTTAAATCTCTGAAATGATGGAAATGAGTTCCATAAATGATATGTTAAAAGTATGCTGCCCTCAGAAGTAAATTCCAGTATTATGAGTTGTTTGCTCCTACTATATTGCTTATGCTAATGCTTTCAGTATATTCCTGTCTTACATACTCGGTACATTTTCCGTACTGACGTCCTTTGTTTGTGGACGCTGCATATCGTGCTGCAGGTCCAAATAGATTGACAGGCGAAGTTCCTCTTCCACAGTAGGCTACCATATCAGTCCAGCAGAAATAGCAAGGTTCATCTTTCGGACTTGCTATACTTGGGTATGCTTTGTATAAATATTTTTGGGCATGTCGGGGTCCTGTTCCGACTAAGTGTTTTGTATAAATTCCATAGAGGCTCATTAGACAAGGGGTCAGTGTATGTATAAACAGGAGTTGGGCTATGTGTAATTATGTCGCCTTGTTGGCATCTTATGTACTTCGCTGCATGGTTTTGTATATAGCCCAGTGGGTTACGTTGTGAATGAATGTATGTTTATGTTATGATGTATCGTTGTGACAGGTAATGTCATTATAGTTGACAGGTATAATGTCGTTATTGCCGTGTTGGCAAGTATGTGCACCTTATGAATAATAAGGGTAGTCATGTACAGGGTTCGCCGGTACTCTGCAAGCAGGGTCCGGTGCCCGGTCGCGGGCCCCCTAGGTTGGGTCGCGACACGTAATACTTGAGTGGCAAGTATTTCGGCTAAAGAATGAATCATCCTTAGGGTTGAATTGCTTTCTTTATATACACACGTTTTTTAGGTTAAACCCTAGCCAAAAATGTGTAGCAGTCTCCTAACCCACCAAGGATGTGTAGCAGTCTCCTAACCCACCAAGGATACTATTTTTCCTTTAATTTCCTTGTTCTAGAATATTAAGGCACAGCAGGGACCACAGATTTAATAACGAGGCTTCCTATTGTAGTATTAATTCGGAATATGAATGAATTAATCCTACCACAATAAATTATAATTTATTCCACTAAAAAACTGTAATTGCACTCCTCTGTTTAATTTCGAAATAATTCATTAAAAACTTATTTAACTCCCCATGTTAAGATTACAGACACCAATCAAATAAATTCAATTACTGACAATTTAATTCATCGACTAATTTAATCCTTTATACTTCCGCTTAACTTATTTCATGTGACGGATACAAAATCCACCTGCAGGGTTTTCACATGAAAATTTATAAGCATCCATAAAGGGGTATCATCAATCTCAAGGTCAAGATATGGATTCTATCAACTAATTGTTATTTCACAAATGCACTTTGCCATTATCCAATTTACCAGGAATACATTAACTTGCAGTTGAGTCGTACCTTTTAATAAATCAAAATAATGAACGAAACACATTGATCATAACAATCATGTCAAGACTAAGAGTATAAGAACATTCAATGAGCTAGAGAGGTAGTTTATATATTCAGCACAAAAACACTTATCTCTGCTTGGTTCGTCCAATACACAAAAATGTACTAGCATAAGAAGTTGGAACTGAACCATTCCCATAATCAAGATAGATTATAATTTAATCTTATGCTACAATCATCAAGATACTTTGCCCAGTTTCATCTTTGATTGTGAACATTAACTTTATAACTTATAAGAACCGACAATTTAATCTTCCGCGCATAAGCTAAAGCTCCATACACTAAATCGTCTACTATATAAGTAAAGGGCACACATATGAACAAATGATCTATTTAAATTAAGACTTCATTGAATTGAATAAATAAATAAACAATTATTCCAAAAAAAATAAAACATAATACTATAATCAAACCGCATGAATAATAGTATATCGGTTAGATACAACGATTATAAGTTATGTATACACACGGATAGCAATTTTGAATTTTAACATGCATGTTTTAGTAGCTGGTTGTATGTTTTATTTTATACGTCATCATTCCTTCGTACTTACTATGAAAAGCTTCGTGCAATTATCTTTTTAGTATAAATCTAACAATCATGTCATTAAAGGTAAATCTCTATAGAAGTAATAATTGACAGCGTGATAAAAATGATGACCAAGCAGTTATAGTTTGTAACTACACTAGCAGTGTAAAAAGAACTTATATATTGGCAATGCAAATAACTTTAATTTTTATTTAGATCATGTTAATTCGGATTAATATATCGATATTATCTCTTTTCTTTTTTTTTCAAACAATAAAAATGATTAAAGTCTTTTTATTCCGAGCCGTGTTTGGTTTAATTCCTATTGTTTGGCTAGATTTTTCATAACTCTCTTTTGGATTTTGTGGTATTCCACCTCTTACTTGTTTTTGGTCTAAAGACTAAATTCTTAATGGTTATTGGTTGTATATTTGACAATTTTCGTAATAATAAATTGTGCCACTGCAAGATTAATTAACCATATTTTATATGTTTCAGATATATTAACCACCGTCATTTTCAAAATTATGGTGAAAAATAAAAAACCTTGATGGGGTAAAATTGGACTTAAGTAAACTATGATTTGATTTACTCCTAAAAATTCAACAGCCCTCCAAATTGCATCTGGAAAAATTAGCATGTTATCATGAGAGAATCATATATGCTCGATCGACTGAATATGCAACCACAAAACTTCTAAATCCTTCGCGAGGCTCCAGTTCCAGTCATTGGGATCACCTTTGATTTTATTCATTTGGACAAATTTTGTTTATTTAGTACTTATATTTTTTTATATGCACATTTTTTTTAATATACGTGGAGGCGCTGTGATCTGGGAATGGTCAAGAAAATACGTTTATAGAGCGCTACTATGAGTTTGCTTTGCTCTTATCCTTATACTGATCAAATTTTTTGGAAAAAAAAAAAAAAAAAAAAAGACCAGTACGTAAATATGGGAAAGAAATCAAAATTTCTTTTTGAACTCTTTACAGATTTCTTACTTACTTTATTTTGAGTGTGTCTCCATTTCGCAAGTGTTAAGAGTATCATTTATATAAGGACCCATGGTTGTTCATAATCACTTGATTTCTGGAATTCGTGAGACAATTAACAGAACGATAGGCCTTGCAAAAAAGTGCAAGCCGAAAGATATATTATGCATTTGGCTGGTACGAATCGTCTTCTTTTCCTTTTCTGTTTCATGTAATGTCAACGAGAGAATCACAGCCATGTCTTTCTTTTGATAGATGTTAGTCTCATACAACAAATTCCATTACTCCATTTATGAATACCATAGAAATATACTCACCAAGTCCCAGCATTCAACCAAATAAATATAGCAATATAAAACAAGGACTGATGACTTTATACTTGAAGGCTACAATTTAGATTATAAAGATAGATATTCAAAATCTCCATCTTCTTTTTGCAAATTACACATATAAAAAAACCTAAAGCCTAAAAGCTTATTGAAAAGAAAGGAGATATTTAGTGTGCAAAAATAAGAAAAGGAAAATGATGTTGGAGTCGATCTGAGTTGTCGTTGTCACTGAAGGTTTCACCGGCTTTCTTCTACCTCTTCTCCTTCACCCAACCAAAAGAAAGAGAGGAAAATGTTGGAATGGCTTTCTTTACACATTTACAATGGGTTGTTGGAGGTACTAGTCCCCAAACTCACACGGTCGCACAGTAATAGCATTTACACTTGATGACCTCATTTGTTAGAGAGGGTTCAACTTAGGTGTTGTAAAAGTACATGAGGATAGGACGTACAGTTTAATAGCACCGCATATCATGCACAACATCCAAAAACCACAAAGGAATATATTCTTTTATCCTCAACTTTATATCTAAACCTTCACTTGGCAGGTTTTAACTTAAGACACCAGAGATTTTTTCCGTTTCTACAAACAAGATCACAACGATCTTCGGCAATTAATAGAAGGTGGACAACGGGGAGAGGGGGGTAATTGAAAAAACTATAGTAGTTTCAATATATCAATCAGAAATCAAGTCTTCCGCAAATGAAGAATAAAACAATTTCATTAGTTATATTATAATTACATGCTTACAAAGAATACAAGATTGAAGCTGAAGCAACCGCTTTAGGGATGAATTCCTACCCCAGAACCCAAAGAAAAATGAAAGAATGTAAGCTTCTCACTGAAACTTAAGAGCACATAGAAATACTACACACTAGAAACTATTTCATGTAGATACTTTTCTTCTAAGAGGATTTTGCTTGATGCAGTCCCTCGATGCAAAATTGTGAGCAATCACTTTTCAGGAACTTGTTCATGTACACTATGCATGTGCATTTCAAGAATTAGGTGTTGCCTCAAGACCCTGGAGTGAAACCAATAGCTTAACTATAACTCTATCCGCAAGCGCCGCATTTCAGCTAGGAAAGTCGGACTTGAAGTCAGAGTTCGACGTGCAAGAGACCTTATGTCATCTCGAGAGCAATCACGTGAGATGCGATATAGCTCCCAAAGGGCTCCCCCACTGATCATGTCTTTTGCATTGACCTCTGAGGATAGGAAGAGACAGGTGAAACTTAAAGTTAAAGTATAGTGATGAGAAATGCAATGCATGTATCCCAAACTCTTCGGTAGGATAGGATTGCTTACCATGTTGTGCCAAATGGCAGAGAGCCAGTTCAACATGACGCCTGATCATTGAGGCTTCATTATTGGAATTTTGAACAATCCATGGAAGTGCACCATCTTCTAACAGTGAAGAACGTCCAGCTTTCTGGCCTGTAGTAGCAGATCAACCTTAAGAAACATGGAAATTTAATAAACAAGATGGACATGTGCAGCACTTACCTTGAGCTGAAGATCTGGATTCGCACTTTGCAAAATTTGCAATTCCCCGTGCAACTTGGGACAAAACGTCAGGATGTCTACATCTCACCATCCCTAATAGTGCCTTGATACCACCTTCAGACCTCAGTCTTGTCTGTAGTTTATCTGGAATACAAATATATACCGCGATCAAGGGCTGGATTAATTGATGGAAGAAGAAGGATTACATGACCACAAAGTAAAACTTGGATAGAATCCTTCAAGGAAGTCACGGGACCATACTGAAGCTAAATTCACTGAATACAAGAATGAATTGCAGCTTGATAGAGTCACTTTAATCGGTAGGGCCTCATTGGTTTCATGAACACAGAGAAAATGGTAGTAAACATCAAAGAAAACTCTAACTAAAATGACCATGTTTCACTCTCTATCCATCACTACAGCTGCAAAGTGCCATACCAAAAATGATGCTCTCTCTTCAGAATCTGAATAAATGAATGTTTCTTGATTCAACATGCAAAAAAGATTTTGCTGGACCGCAACTACAAGAACAAAAACTGATGGAGCTATTCCAACCATGATCTGAAAGGCTGAGGAGTGGGGACGGGGAGAGGGGTAGGCCTACAGAAAAGTGAATGAGCTTACCGTTACCACATAGATTAGCAATGGCTCCGGCAACCATGCGTAATGTTTGAGGATCCTCAGCGTCAGCAGCTGTCACCGCTAACAGAGCAATCCCACCTTGAGTCATTATAAGTTCCTGGTTTGCTTCTGAAAAGACAGAAACTAATCCTCAGAACATAGTAGTTTTACCAGACAAAGGGCCTCAACAAGGACATAAAGTACCCTCTGCAGGGGAAATAAAGAGGAAAAGAAAATGAGAGCTATAGATTGATAATCACCACTCATTGCAAGATTTGCAATTGCACCAGCTGCTATTCTGCGAATAGTTTCATCCTCTGAACTACCAAGAAGCATCAATAATGAAGTAAGACCACCAGCTTCTACGATCTTTTCCTGATTCGCTTCTGCAGGTATATTGAAGGCAGGATTAAAAATGTATCAGACGATGCACTTTGACAAACAGCAGTATACCACACATAGAGCCCTATACTTTTTATCTTTGATTCCATCTAAGAGGCGAAGGTTGTGAACAATAAGAGTCACTTTTAAGTGACCTACTGAAACCACCATGGACAAAAAGTTTAACTTGAAGGATAACATATGGAAACGCTCAACAACCAAGAAGTTGGAGTAATTTACTGAATTGGTACAAAGAAACAAAAAATGAGTGATACACTTCTTTTTTCCAGTAAGTCAAGTAAAGTGACAAGCAAGAAAATAGATTACCTTCAGCTGCTAGATTAGCTACTACTTTCACCGCATGAATCCGCACGGTAGCATCTTCAGACTCCAGCAGCGACAAAATCTTATGTAATCCAACTGTAATGCCCATGAGGGAGAAATGAGAACATTGTGTTCAGTTGCTTTGCACATTAAAAGGACATACTCTAATAAATATATTGGAACCTTGCTCGTGAAGATTGGTGATTGAGGATCTCTCTCCACTAGACGCATCTTTGCAATGCAGATTTTTAAGAGGAGACAAAGAATCTAGCCCAGGAAGTCCAGTGCCATTTCTGCTTCTACCCAGATAGCTTGTTGTCTAGAACAGGCAATTAAAGTGAAAGTGAAACTGATTGGAAGAGTTGCAAGGAAAAGAGAGGAAAGAGAAAAGGAGAGACGCAAAAGGTGACATAAGCGTATCCATCAAATCACAAATTCTCACAAACCATAGAACTTGTCAAGTGCGGCAAACAGAACAAGATATCAGCAGTAAGTAGAATAGATAGCAAAGACCTAATCAAGCTTATAGGCAAGTTAAAGACTGTACTTGACCAGCTTCCATAGTTAGCTGTGAAAATTGACTACGTAAGACGATCACTTCTTCTTCCAGTCTCTTCTTCTGACGAATCTCTTCTTCCAGCACGCTTTGGAGGTTTAGAATATCAGAATTTCCACCTGCTGACTACAGTGCACATTGATCAGTCATATTCATCAGCTCAATCCTAAATTACATTCCAGGGAATTCAAGAAGTTCTGTTTACAAAAAGATTATCAATGAAGAGCATACCCCTGGGTTTGTAAACTTGTCCCGTTGATCCTTGAGTTTGTTGATTTCCTCTTCTGCCGCCTTTCTTGTTAGCATTTCATGCTGAAGCAACATCTTAAGTTCAGAGATTTCCTCATTACCAGAGCCCATCTGGCCCTGCACAAGAAGCAATTTAATCATCGGAAACAAAATAAAGTACAAGCAGCAGTATGATGCTGTTTCCTCTGAAGTAAAGCCCAATTTATGCCTAGAACCAATACATGCTCACACAGAGACTTATGGGAGGGCTACTGACGCCAAGGTTCTATTATAATTTCACACGGTCTTCATGATTTTGTTGATCCACAATAATATTGAAGACTCATTA
Source organism: Nicotiana obtusifolia (assembly GCA_002018475.1). Lineage (NCBI taxonomy): Eukaryota > Viridiplantae > Streptophyta > Magnoliopsida > Solanales > Solanaceae > Nicotiana > Nicotiana obtusifolia. The sequence goes on from MCJB01049020.1 coordinate 154,326, forward strand.
GAAACACGAAAAGGAGATTTCCAACAACTAAGCCTCAATCCGAGCTAGTTGGAGTTGGCAATATGAACCCTCACTATCCAATTCACTCACTTAGACCAGTCTCACTCCATATTCAATAAATAAGGTTCTCTAATCCTAGAAGTTCTCTACAGTTTCTACTGTTATATACCTCAATATTCACCCAGTCGACTACTCAGGGGGTGTGTGTGTGTGTGTGTGTTGCCTGGTGGAGGTAACTCTAGGTCCACAGCTGTCACATGGGAAACAAAAAGCAGACAAGATGCTACTTGTTTCAACAATAGAACTAAATGCTACGCGTTCCTACTATAAAATTCCCTTTTTGAGAAACAAACTTTTTGTGAAGTCCAGCGTTAATAATTGAATTGTATCAACTATAAAAATAAAATAAAAACTTGATACGGTAATTGTATCAACTATAGAAATAGATGCTACTTTCGAATTAAAGTATTTCCTTTTCCAGAAACCGACTCTTTGTGAAGTATAATCTTGATACTTCTACAACAGCCATTAATGATAGCCATCATCAACAACACAACAAAAATAAAATTAATAATGATGATGATGATAAATAACAGGAAAAAGCGGAGTAACAAAAACCAGATGACCTCTGAGATATATGTTCCATCAGTTCTTACATTGTTTGTCTGCTTTTGTTGATTAAGGATCCACTTCTCCTCCAACTTCTTGATTGATTCCATATATTCCATCTGACATTTTATTTTCTCCTCCTGCAAGTAAGCAGAATTGTTATTCCAGAATAGTTGAATCATAGTTCCAGTAGGTACAATCTCGAATCCTAGTCAGATTCCATCAAGATACAACTCAGATCTTATTCAATATTAGTGTTATGACCGTACTAACTTTTTTTGGATAAGTATTATAACAGTAATACTTCAAACAACCAATGAAATCATCTTCATTTATTTGTTATCTCTCATCTTATTAGTTTAACTAATCGATTTTATGAAGTCAGCTCCATATATGTGAGTTTTGCGTAGCATAGCCGGTCCCAAGTCCAAATAAAGGAAGAGGGTTAAGGTAGCCAAGCTACCAACATAAAAGTAATTAAATAATGATGATATAGCTTAACCCAACTAGTTTGGGATTGAGGGGATGTCGATTGATGTAGACTTTCTAAAGTCAAAAGACAAACTAAATAAGATTCATTAAAGAGAGGAATATATTTTTATCCGAGCAAAACTAACTGCAAAGCCCTGATCGATTCACATGCATCAAAAGAGAGTATAACTACTTCCTTCTTTTAACATAAGCGATAGGTAACAAAACTAGGCACATATAATCAAAACAATGACAGTGAGGTGGTGCACTCCACCAATATGTGGTTCTTGATTTAAACCAACTCCCACTAATTAGTTATTACAGCAAAAAACTCGCAACGTCATGAGAACAAGGAAAGACAAACTACCTTCAGGGCTTCAGCATAGTTCCTTTCAGCCTCTGAGACATGCTTTTGTGCTTCTAATCTAATTCGTTCAACCTCGGCCTCAAAAGCTTTCTGTAGTCTTTCATTTTCAGCAATAAGTTTGTCTACTTGCACCTCGAGCCTTTTTGACAAACTTTTGTAATCGAATTCTTCCTTAATCTTCAACATGTTTTCCACCTTCATAGCCTGCATGAAAGGATAAAACTATCTTGGCACGCGTATGCAGTAGTACAACCTATCCACACAAATCATTCCGAATGGAGAACTCACTCTCTGTCCAAACAAAATGGTACTTGATGTTTCTGCTCTATGCCTAGGTGATGGCCCAATGGTGATAACTAATGAGGTTCTTGACGTTCCTGGAAAATCACAGGAAGTAAACCAACATGATTGAACTTCTTTAACAACTAAGATATTGACTCCTAGCTCTTTTTTTTTTTTTGGGTGAATAAGTAAGAAAGAATATGGCCTCGTAGCCCTTGAAACAGTTAAAAGAGCATATCTTAATAAAAATGTTGGCACCCTTGGGTAAGAAAAGGCCAAACGAGAATGTACACAATTCTAGAAACTGGTATAGCCCATTTGTAAAGGCAGTACACTCAGTTATATCTGTTGATATAAAGATACCTATAAACATTACCATGTATATCAGTATATGTACAGACACAAGAAACAGAAAATATAATCCCACCTCCAAATGAATCTTTAAGCAACCGCGTAAGCTTCGAATCTCGGACAGGTACATGAGCACTATTTTCTGCCAAGGCATTTATGCACTTCCCTAGGGCACTTAGTGAAAGATTGATGGACTTTGCTTCCTCCAACATATGCCCTTCGCTTCCTACAGGACATAAGGAAAGGACATATAGCCAGTTTACAAATCAAAAGACCAAATTACATGCAATAACCAGAAGACTTGCTACATCTACATACCTCCGGCAATAAAAACCTTTATTTTTATTTTTACTTAGGTTAATAAATTATCCCCCCCCCCCCCTTTTAATTCCATTTTTCCCCTTCTAATATTTTTATGCTATGCAAAAGTGCATATTTCTTCTGTTCTATTAACCATATTTCACTCCAATTTTTCTTCTCTTAAACCATATATCCTGCAGACTGGCCTCTGACACACCTTGTGATAACTATAATTATATCAAGATTTTATCTCGACGTTGCTCTAACAAACAATGAGTACAGGATCTTCTTGCAGTCAAGTTTTTCTCTTAATCTTTCACAAAAAGCAGATGAGCCACTGTGAATCTTTTCACCCACACAACAAAGAATATAAAACTAAAGATTAAAAGAAATAAAGAATACATTAAAAGCACATAGATAGAAATATTCTTAAATTAGAGAAAGTACTCAGAAAAATCTCAAACCAGTAACTAAGATTTACTACTCAATTGGGAAGCCCACTGTTGAGCATACCTGACTTGTTTACACGCTCAGAACCAGCAAGATCTACAAGAACTAGTTTGCCTTTTCTCAACATAGGTGGCTTATAATTGGTTGCTAAGTGAGAGGAGTGATCTGTTTCAGCAGAAAAATCAGCTTCTCTTCCAGGAACTGACCTCTTAATATGTACCTACAATAAAATAACATAAATTCCAAATGAAACGTGTTTATACTGATATACTTTATACAGATTTGTAGTTAGAAACCTCTATCTTTAGAGAACCCTAATAATTATTGAATAGTGCAACAAAATGGGCCCGAATAGAGTGAAACAGACAGAGGACTTATACCACCGACAAAGGTACTGTTGATTGATTGATAAATAATGTAATTAAAGAGATGAAATATATAATTCCTGATTTACCAAGAGAATAGCATGACTTCGGGAAGATTCAGTATTCAGCTTTGTGTTAGCAGCATATCTATGAGCTTCCCCAACCCGTAGCAGTTCAACAAAACTTTGCTGATCCCGGACCTCCACTATGGTTGCCCCTGGTAAAGACACATCACCAGTTTTTTGGTCTTCAACTATGGGGATGTTGTCATTAGCAGGATTTAGGAGGTCCTGAATTGTTTCCATATAAAGCTGCATGCAAACCAGGATATTCAGATAAAACTTGACACATCTTTTCGTTGCAAATTGATTGTGATCATGAGCAGTAGCCAGCAAGCAAGCAAAAGATGCACAAGAACAATGTAGTTGCCGATAGATTTAAGAAAAATATTCCAACCTGTAAGTACGAGACTGAAACTGAATCAGTCTCCAAGCAGATATTTGCAAATATGTCTTCCATTGAACGAACCATGATACCGCGAGCAGAGGCATCTTCATCACCTAATCGTCCAAGGGTATAAGTCTTCCCTGTGCCGGTCTGACCATATGCCATCACTGTTCCATTGTAACCGTCCAAGACACTCTAGAAAATGGGCAAAAAGAGAAGAAAGAGTGTTCCTAAAACATTATCCAGAAAGATAACACACGAATATGGTAAAATTTACATTCTCAAGACGTCCTTACATACTTTGTCCAACCGTTTGTAAGTAATTAATCATGTTAATTATAACAAAGAATATATCAACGCCTGACTATTTCTGACTTGTATGAACTTTCGCATCTCTCATAATAAATTTATCTAACATAACATGTACTGTTACCACAATCAACATCGTCGCCATAAAATCATTATATTTTGTTGCACTTAATGTGAAGAAATGGTCTACAACAGTGAAGAATAGCTACACGAACAATAAGTTATTGTGTTAAGTCCACCTATACTTAATTTCAGGATCGAAACATAGATTGTCAAAGATGGATACTGACAGAGCCAAATGTTGTCTTCTAGTCTGGGTCCCCACTAGCTATCACCAAGTTAATGGGATATGAATTAATCCCCCAGACCTCCATTATTCAAGAACTTTCTTTTTGTCAAAATTACAATTTATCATACACAAATATCACCCCTGGAAAAAAAGATATATGTTGGGGACGGGCTAGTTATTTGGCATCAGTGGTTTCTTCCCTAGGCATAGTTAGCCCCAAATTGGTCAAGGTAACAAATATAATACAAAAGAAAGCAACAAACCTCCCTTATCAAAAAAGAAAGCAACAAACCTCAACAACAGGTTTTGCAACAACTTCATAGACACGCTTTTGGGATGCAAACTCGGTGAACACCTCATCAAACTCGTATGTATCTGAATCCCAATTGTTTTTCCTAAGTTTCAACCTTTTGAGCTGGCAGGGAAAAAGAATAAATTTGCATCATACTCAAGCTACTCACTAAAAAAAGCTTCTCGGGAAAATGAAAAGGGGGACAACCTCCGGCTGTATCTCGACACAATCAGCAAAATCTGCATCTGCTGCCAATTCCTCGGCATTTCGAGGACGTAATCTGATAGCAACTCGAACTCTTCCAGACACTATTTACACCAATCAAAACAAATATTTCATATTCACATATATCGAAGCAAGAGAAAACAGAAGAATCTGAGTTGTGCAGCTTAAGCCAGCAGAAAGGATGACCATAACATAAAATACTCTTAACAACACGAGAAATCACTAAAAATCACCATATCTGCCATATAGTTCTTGATGTGATGTCATTCCAATAAATAATACATATCTGTACACTTGTTTATTATGTAAGTATGTCTGACTGACTTCAACTTTCAACTAAAACAATCCTTATTTTCGTCTTTTTATTCTGGGAGATTAATTTATTAAGAGAAACATTTCATGCAGTAAGCAACCATACACAATCAAGCATACAAAGACCAATGCTTTTATCTGTGCTAGTTAAACAGATTGAATAAATAAGACTGAAGGGAATAATAAATTATGTTCCCTTTACACCAGTACTTCCTATATTCCAAATAATAAGACCTACTTCCAATTTTTACCCTTCCGAAATTTATGAACCTATCCCTTAAAATTTAAAAAGGGTAGTCCGGTGCACTAAGCTCCCGCTATACGCGGGGCACGGGGAACGGCCAGACCACAAAGGTCTATCGTACACAGCCTTACCCTACCCTGTATTTCTACAAGAAGCTGTTTCCACGGCTCGAACCCATGACCTTTTGGTCACATGGCAACAACTTTACCAGTTACACAAAGGCTCCCCTTATGTTCCTTAAAATTTACTTTATCAGAAAAAGAAATGAACTTGTTCCTTAAATGGAAGATCATGTTTCCAATTGATCTAATTCCAAATTATTTACAACCCTCTTAAGATGAGCAATCTCCCCC
>MCJB01049020.1:160311-198922 GCA_002018475.1 Nicotiana obtusifolia
CCCCCCCCCAAAAAGAAAAATGTCTATTCATCGGTTAACATCATTCTATTCATAATATAAGACAAGTTTTACCACAGTTTCGATTATGCTTCATTAATTATGCCTATCAACTATAACTCGTGTCTCTGAAAGCAGTTACTAAAGAAAGTTATTGATGCTCTAATAAAGGGGGAAAAAGCTAGAAAATTTTAAGAAATGATTAGTGTTGCGAGAGTTTCCAACCCATTCCCCATGTCAACAGTCACACATAGTTCAACACAGTTACTTTTGTTCAAATTCTTAGCATCAAAGCCGTCACTGGAGCTTCTAATGTAAACCCTAGTACGAGCTAATCTACCACACTGTACATTCCTATACATATACATCCATAAATCTAATAAAACATAGACAATGATTAGGTGCAGGGGAAAGTTGAAAGACTTGAAGTAGCAGCCTAGCATATAAATCAAGCCCCGGTGTCAACTAACAAAACCAGTCCATAACATCACATCATCCAATAGAAGGAAGCCAGTGAAAGCGAAAAGGCACAATTTCTAACACAACTCTGAAAATCCAATTAGAAAAATTAACTCGATCCTCAACCAGATTGAAACTACGTTGATGGAAACTCGTTCATGAATCAGAGAAACTTCACCTAGCATCAAAGCGATAATTACTGGAGTTTTTTATTTAACCCCCAAATGTGAGCTAATCTACCACACTTTTACATTCCTACGCATATACAATCAAAAGACATACATAAATATGTGCGAACTTACACATTGATTGTGTGCACGTAAAAGTTTTAAGGCTTGAAGCACCAATATACCTAATTGGCAATTTTAAAAAACAAAAACAAAACAAAATGTCACTTCCAAAACTCACAACTATAAAAAAGAATACCAATGCAGCATTTAAATCAAGCTTCAATATCAGTTATCAACTAGCAAAACGTATACTCAACGTCACATCGTCCAATGAACACTAACCTAAACCACTAAAAAGCACAATCTCTAACACACACAAATAGACACACCGAGCAGAATCAATCAGTGAATTCGACTACTTGAAAAACCAATTGGCGAAATAAACTCGATCCACAACCAGAAAGCAACTAGTACATTGACTGAATCTTTTAGAAAATTCGTAACTCACAGGCGTCAATAGTACTACTGCGGCGGCCGTTGGAAGAAGCCGATGTCGGAAGCTTCGATTTGAAGGAAGACGAAGTACGGAGATTCGGCGCCTTGTGAGTACCGTTTCTGTAACCACCACCTGACGCCATCACTGTTCACTCTCTCTCGAAATGGAGGTGTTTGTTTGTACAGAGAGAAAACAGCGAGGAGGAACAACTTTTTTTTTTTTAACTCTTTTTGGGTTCAAAATGAAGGGTAGTAATATAATATAGAAAGAGAAAGATGGTGTGGGGTCCAGTTGCGGTGAATAGTTAAGGAGTGAAGGGACAGAGACTTGTCGGGAGCAGTAGGTGACTGAGTTGAGAAGAGAACTAAGAAGCATGGTGCTTAGATTTTTAGATGGAAGTACGAAAATGCCATTGATCTACTAAAATGATCCTCTAGACACGAGATTTAAGATATTAATCTATTTTATAATCTTTTAGAATGAATGTTAAAATCTAATTGGACAAGAGCCCGTTTGGACATAAGAAATTTTTTCTTTTCTTCAAAATAAAATTCAAAATAATGTCTCCTTATGAATGACGAGAATCAGTTTTTCAATTGAAATTTTGAAAAGTTGGTACTTTTAAGCTTTATAAATTTACTCTATATCTTTTAAATTATAAAAGGACCTCAATCAGTTATTAAACTTGAGTAACACCTACAGCTATACACTATCTAATTGAGTGGCCTTGGACTATAATTTTGAGATCTACAATTTATACTTTTACTAAAGGAGCCACTACAGCTTCAATTAGAGATTGTTTAACACAGTTAAACAATCAACATGTTTGATTGTTTGTTTCGCGTAGGATAATCAAATCGGGGTGATTTTGATAATTTTTACAAATTGTAGGGCATAAATCATGTTTTATGATTTTGAAAAAAGTACATCCAAATATGTTACAAAAATTATAACCAAACACAACCTCATCTTCAAATCAAATTTTAGTTAAATTGAAAGTTAATTGCTAGTATGAAGAGCACTATTAATCATTCAGTTAAAATTGAAAGTGTTTATTCAAAAAATAAGATCAAATCCCTTAACTGTTTTATTTTAACAGGAACATCGATTTTTCAAAAAGTTACATGATACATATCAAAAATCATAAAAGAGTGATATAAATCATAACCTTTATAATACAAAATATATAAATACAAAAAGAATACTAACAAATACAATTATTTCAGACCGTAAAGCATCAATATAATAGAATATAAACATACTCATATGAATTAGTGAGCTAGATTATTAATTAAGTGTAGTTTCAGATTGTTTATCTTTATATACATTTTTATTCTGAAATTTAAAACAATCCAATGTTGTCTGAAGTTATTCCAAACATAAAACATAACATGTAGATAGCCGCCATATTCTGAATTTTATCGATAAGAAAACATTTAATTCAGCAGTGTTTCCTTTAAAAGACCGCCCTCGTGGATGTGACTTTGAATTGCGCCGACCGGTCGAGCATGGGGAATTACCAGATTGGGCTTCTGCGGAATAACTGCCTTAAAAGTAGTGCCCAGGATATCTAGGCGTGAAAGTCAAGTGGGGTCCGATCGCGTACTTTGTGCGGGCCATCGTGTCGAGCCCACTACTTTATATTTTCAGAAAATTGCTATCTGATTAGATTGTTACGGACCTTAAATAGCCCCATATTAAGAAAAGCCCAGTATTCCAGGCCTGCGAAGACAATGGGCTTGAGTGGAGCTTTTGCAAGAGAAATGAGGAATTTACATAGAATATAACATTTTAAGGACTTATTTAAATTTTCTACAATTACTTTTACAAAATTACTTTTAGTACAATTTAATTTATTATGTACAGCTTTTCTATCCTAAAATCTCTCTCACTTAAAAGAATCTCTTTCTGATTCTCTCTCACCTAAAACGAATTTATCTCTATCAATATTATCCTCAATTTCTCCAGTAAAAGATATTTCAGTATATTACAAACGTCTTTTCTCCTTTTCTTCGTTCCATATATTCCGTACAAGTAAAAATTAAAAGAAAACACATTGCTCAGGAAAACATGGACAGAGACTCCTTCAATTCCATCCCAAGCCCTCTTATTTCTGTTAAGCGCGTGTTGTCTCCTCCAATTTCTTTGTTCTTCTTAATTGTCAAGGAAAATTTCTTAGCACCCAACCTTTTCTCTACTCCAAATTTTGAATATTACAACATTGCAGTGGTGTGCTTGTATGAATCAATTTTGTTGGTAAATGATGCCTTTAAGTAACAAACACTTTTAAGTAATGAAAACTTTATTTAATTTAAGCAACAAACACTCATGTCTTTTCCCCTTTAAAATATGTAATGACACATGAATAGATACTCATTCCTTAATAAGTGTCATTAATATACTGTATAAATATACATTATATATAGTACATATACACACACATACATATATTATAATTAATATTCATATATTTAATATTTTCCTTGCAGTAATATACTGAGTAGATATACTTCGTATACAATATAATGCAATGGAGTAGCTTGAAGTTTTATGAGAATGTTTATAACATTTCGATGATGTGTTTTAGTGAATCAATTTGCTGGATGAATAGTACCGTCAAGCAACAAATTCTTCTAATTAATTAATAAACATTTTATTTATTTTAAGCATATATATATATATATATATATATATATATATATACACACACCAAAGGGGTGGAAGATAGTCCTCGAAAAGTTAGAGGAGACTAAGAAATAACGAGGAACGTAAGAAACAGGAAGCAATAAATAAAGAATGTCTCAGGCGGCAAAGCGGACCATATGCAAACGTATGCTAAATAAAATGCAAGTATGTTAACACAAGATTAAAACATAAAATCTGGCGGCAGAGCCGACCAAAAGTATTATTGATAACAAGAAATTAAAATACAGATATTAAAAGATTGAATCTTAAAAGCTTACAGGGTATAGAGCTCTTAAGTGTTGAGAGGGTTTAGAGAGAGGGAATGTGGAGAGAGAATTCTAAAATTTGGGAGAAGAATTGAATGCCTTCTTCCGTGATTGAGAGGGTCTATTTATAGAATTATAGACCGTGCTACAGTGAAAGTATTCAGTGTGTTTGCTACAGTGAAAAGTGCACAGTAATCTACAGTAACATTGCTACAGTACTTTCTGGAAAAAAAATTGCCGGCGTCATATCTAATGTCAGCGACAAATTGGTCCTGATTTTGACTTACTCTGGTCATAGTCAGGGTCATCCTCTTCTTCTGATTGTTCTTTAGACGAACTGGATGAATGTCGATTGGGAACCTTTCCCTTGAGCTGTTGCAGGAGGTTTTCCATCTCCTGGATGTAGTCTTTTTTGCTGGTTGAGCCTGCTAACTTTGCTTGAACTAGCCTTCTCTGCTACAAAAAGGAAGTGTTTGCTACATCTGTAGGTGACAGAAATTTGGGGTTGCTGGAAAACCATTTTCCAACTGCTGGTAAGTAAGTTTCCGTGGCATCCCTCCATGCCTTGTACCACTTACAGTAGCCTTGAAGGGCTAACCAAGGCATACCTCTGAATCCTTCCCGTTTGTGAAAAATGAACTTCTGGCTGTATATCCATGGGATGTGGAATCTGAGGAAAAATTGGAGCAACTGAGGAATGTGCTGGTCTCCGTGAAATCTGGAACAGAAATACTCAAATCCTTCTTTCACTGGTGGAGGAAATATATCTGCCAAATGGCCGTAAATAGGCCACCATTGGTGCAGAAACCATTGGAGAAAATCTACTGGCAAGTTTTTGCCCCAAAGAAAAAAATATGAGTGTTTGTTGGTATGGTTTTGAAAGGTCAGCGCATTAAACCACGCATCCCTATAATCATAGTAACTGAAAAATTGGGGAGAAAATGGCTGGGAAAGTTTTCTGACTTTCATGGGGAGATCACCCCATTCCTTCGGCGAGATGATTTTGTTTATCCACACTGTGGTATGGGTGATATAGGTTTGGGTTTTATCCAAAGAGGGTTCAAACAGACAAGAGTGAGTGTCTGGAAGGATAAATTCATAAAATTTCTGGTTATGAACAGGAGTTTTCTGGAGAAAGTTGTATGTTGGGTCGAGCATCTTTTTGGCTACTACTAGAGGGTTAGAATCCCAAATATGCGGCTCGGTTTGGACGAGTGAGTAAGTCATCTCATTCTTAATATATTGAGGTTCCCCCGAATAAGGACCTACTGAAGAAATTGACTGAGACACGGGTGAAGAAAGTACCTGCTTAGGCGTATAAGGCACCCTGCTCTGTGTAGTGGGGCTTTTGGCTACCACTTGTCCTTTAGTGGGGCTTTTTACCACCACTTCTTTCTTTGTGGTGCTTGTAGCAGCCACAGTTGAAGTTGAAGGCGTGGTGCTTTTTGCAACCACAGCTGAAATTGGAGGTGAAATAGTTCTGGCAGGAGATATGGCGGCTGCTTCAAGGAGTTGTGCCATCGATTTCGCCACTTCCTCTTGGTCGAGAGGAGTCATGGGTGTTTTTGAAGTAAGGCCCATGAGTTGTATCCATTTTTCAAAATCTTTTGCCGTCCACTGTGAAGCATGCGGCTGTGTAAATTGAATATCATCTTCAGAAAAGGGTTCTTCTTCGGCGATATCTGTCCATCTTCGAGGTTGGGCAATTGAAATTTGTTTGGCAGGAATTGGCTGTAATGAGACCACCATTGGGATGCCTCTCATGGCATAGTCTGCAGGCGATCTACATTTTGGCTAGCTTGATCCAGCTTCTGTTGTTTGCTGCTTTTTTACAGCTGTTGTTGTTATCTGTTATTGTTGAACAACTGCAGAAATTGAAACATTATGAACATTAACACATGACATAATATATTTGTGAAAAAATTTAATAAAATATAATTTAAATAACCAAGAAAATATTTTCGTATGAAAAGAAAAATAAATGATCAAAATTGATCTTGCACGATAAAATTTTTTCTTGTACGATATAGACACAAAAAATTTACACGAAAATCATAAAATATTTTTTGTCCTTAGTTGAAAAAAAACTTATCTTTTACTTTCTATATTCTCTTCTTTTTAATTAATATATTTTATTCTTATTTAGTTGATTTCGAACTCCTAAATATTAAAACATAATTAAAAATTTACTTGATTTTAAAGTTCGAAATATTAAGAAAGTAACTTTTAGAAGTGCATATAACTATTAGCACAAAGGATGTCCAGAAATTTGAAATAACCAACAATAAATAATTTTCTAAAAGTTCATATCTTTGTTATCAAAAGAACTGCAATGAATATCAATTTTCAAGAACAAAGGTTAACGGCTTAACCCAATGCATAGTAGTCAAAACAGTTAATCTGGTCCTCTGCACCCTATGCATAGTACTCAAAATCATCGTTGATTCGGATACAACTTTTGAATTTTTAATGTCTATTCAATGTGAAATTGTTAGTAGGTCTTCGAGTTTCATCTTTCTAATACAAAACTTAAATTATCTATATTATGTGTAGACAATATTATTCATCTTGCATTCTTATTCAAACTTTCATATATATTGACCAAAAACCGATAATGACTAATTTTTTAAAAGTGCATGAAACTATTAGCACAAAGAATAGTTAAAAGTTTAAAATTTTACAAAAGAATAGCCAACAACGATTAATTTCTGAGTGCATATTTTTGTTATCATACAGGACTCAATGAACATCGAAAAGCTCAAAATTTTTTAAAAAAGGTATTTAGACATATATAAGGGTTAAAAATAAATAAGGTTTAACAACATGATGATAAATAGATCCATGTAAATAAAAATTTGTTATGTAAAAGCAAAAACAAATCATATCAGACTCTCAAATGATGACAATCGGTGAAAGCGTAATTTAATTGGCGACGGTTGAAAAGTTAGAACTAATACTTCTTAAAATTATATAGACAAAGAAAAGGAGCTCTACTAATTAATGACTTCGATAATTTTGGTCAAGTTGATAGGAGTTAATTTTTGCATTATAACTATTTATAAAAATTTAGTTATTAATTTTAATAAGGACAAAATAAGAAAGTGGTTCTAATACTTTATGAATCCTAACGAATCAACAAGTAATTTATTATTTAAAATAGGATGGAATTATTAAGTAAAATTTAGTTGACTTTAAAGTCTTAAATATTAAGAAATATTAGGAGTTCCTATATAATTAAAATAAGGAAAAAAAAATTTAGTTGATTTCAGAGTCCTAAAAATTAGAAAATTATTTAATTACGATTTTGCCAAAACGTAAAATCAGTTTTTAAAGGATAAAAAAGGCGAACAACATTTCGCAAAGGGCCTTCATCGCACGTTGCACGTGTGCCTCGTTTCTCGTCTCGATATTAGACCTGTGTTTAAGTTGTAAAATAAAATTTAAAAAGAAAAAGAAAAAGAAAATTGCGTTCTAAATGATTAATTATTAGTCTTATTTAGTTATTCAATAAAGGAGGAAACTTTATCCCATAAAAGCACTAAATCATCTCAATAATTATGTAACTTAAAATTGATTCACTTTTTATAATTCAATTCCTTAAGTTTCACAAGTTGCCTTATTTCTTTTAAGTTTCAGCAAGAACACATAACTTTTTAAGATATAACGTCTTTAAAGTAAAGCTCTTTTTAATGATTCCGTAAAAGATTTAATATCCCAACAAAAAATTACGTTTTATCTTCTCTTTGATTTTTTTTTTGGTAATAGTCTTGAATCATGCATGAACTCAAAGTAGCAAAATCATTGGCCACATAGCTATCCGAAATAAGCGAAGGATTTTACTCACATTTCGTTACAAAATCTATGTACGTGGAGAATTTGCATTCCATTATCCTATTAAATTTGAATGATAAAGATTTTAAAAATAAATTATAGGTATTTTATATAGTTCAAATAAAGAAAGAATTTAGAGTATTAAATATTATTATTTCTCACTTAGTTTAAATAATAAAAATAATTATAACTAAAATTTTAGTTAATTACAAAATCTTATAATTTTAAGAAAAATAATTTAATACAGTTTTGTCCAATTTAAGATCTATTAAAAGTTGTTAAAAATAGAGGAAGAGATTCAATGGGAGCACAAAAAAATAGTAAAAGAAATAACTTGACAAATAATTGAAGCATACACTCTAATCCAAAAAGGCGACTATGCAATCAAGATTCACAATCAAGAACATCAAAATAAAAATGTGTGGGTTGAATACGTGCATGCAAAATTCAACTACTAATATGTGAAAGCAAAATTCAACTACTAATACAAATACATGACTGCAAAATTCAACTATTAATATAAAAAAAAATTACTCAAAGAAAGAGAACCTAAAACCCTTAATTTTATAGCTGTACTTCAACAAGGCAAAGTTTTATAATGATGAAAAGGTATAATTATAATTTCTTTTATAGAAGTACCTGTGTATATAATTGTTTAAAAATTTATTCAAAAAACTCTAATAAAAAAGAAGTTCACAAAAGCTCGTTTTCACCTAATATATATTATAAAAATTTAGTGTCAAATATTTATACCAAAATTTTCCTAGTATGTGTATGTGAATTAGTTAAAATTTTGTTTACTAAAAGAATTTTTCAAGTGTGAAAATTTTAATATTTCTAAATTTGAATACAGTTGAAAGTATCCAATGTTTCATAATGTATGTGAATTGGTGAAAATTTTATTAACTAAAAAAAATCGAAACCTGCCTATTGTGTGCGAAATAGACAAAATTTTATTACCTAAAAAAGACCCTCCTAAATTTAAAGGAAAATCTTAATAATACTCCTAATATTAATGGAGTTGGACGGAAACTTTCCTATTATGTAGTGAACTATAATCTTTTCTACTATGTGTGCTCGAAATTCTAGAACCAAAAAGAATTGAAGATCAATATTATAAATATTAAAGGAGTAATTAAATGACGATTCATATATAGTAGGGAATTAATTAAATGACTATTCCTAAATAGTATGGAACTAGTTAAATGAGTATTCTTATATAATAAAAAAATAGTAAATGATTATTTTGTCAAGTGTGAACTTTATTTTAATAGGAAAAAAAATACGAACGACATTTTGCTAAAAATCTTCGTGCTTTTAATATAATATAGATACATATATTTAATATACAATAATCGGTTAATGTATTTACAACTTATCAATGTCCGTGTATGTCATGGATGATTTTCCTTACAACTAAAAATTCATGTTAATATTTATTTTCCTTACAACTAAGGTTCAAATAATAGTTGGATTAAATATTTCTTATGATATGATAAATCATGATGAATCATAAATGCGAGTTGTATTAATACACGAGAAATGGAATGTTCTTAACATAATGGAGATAATTTAAATTTGCATTCATGTCATAATATTTGACTGCTAGTTGATTTCCTTAATTACAGGGATTGTACTATATTTATTGGGTGACTTAATAAACTTGAAGTTTATTAGTTGTATAAATGAATGCACTTGTATTGTACAAAAAGTGAATCTAATAATAGTTGTAGATAATGGAATATATTTTTGTAGAAGTTGCATTTATGAAAATTATATTAGGCTGGACGAACATTTTTAAACCATCGTTTATATTTTGACCATATTAAAAAATATTTTGAAAAAATAGTACCGTGTCAGAATTTTAAGTACACTCTTAGCGATCCAGAATTTTGAAGCACCAAAAAGTTAGGAAAATCTTGCCTAGCATGCTTTAAAACTCAGGTATGAGCTTTTATTCTAAAATTTCTGATATCACAATAAAAAAAAAAAAAAAATCAATAGTAGCATAAAAATATCTCATTTGTGTCATTCGCCCCTTTTGCAATCCATTTTTACCAGTCCTAGAGGGTGAGAAGAGTTCCCTTGCGTTAAAAACCGGAGATTGAAAGGGAATTATTGATTTGTTGATGTCCCAATCATAAGTAAACTAATTATATGCTACTCTGTAGAATAGAAGATCTCTTGTTAGGTAGTGCCAATTGCCTTAATAAA
This sequence comes from Nicotiana obtusifolia, assembly GCA_002018475.1. Lineage (NCBI taxonomy): Eukaryota > Viridiplantae > Streptophyta > Magnoliopsida > Solanales > Solanaceae > Nicotiana > Nicotiana obtusifolia. Next base: position 170,430 of record MCJB01049020.1, read on the forward strand.
CAATCTTAATGCAGGTTAACTTACATATATTCACATCGTAAAAGAAATTTTATATTATCATATTACATAAAAGATCATTATAAATATATGTTTCTAATAATGGAGATTAGTAACCTAAAAATACAATAAGTTATATGCTACAAGAGAATAAAATACATAAATAGCATTGATATTCTTCGCACGGTCAATTATTAATAAATTCATCTTAAATAGAGGAATTGGAGGTTGAAGGCAAGCATAAGTTCAAGAGCTTCCTAATTCAATTTATGTGCAGCAATGTCATTTTATGCTTTGAAAACATTGGAACGACATTTGAATATCAGCCATTTTGCTTACTATATATCAAGATTTTTAAAAACCAGAGTGCTATTGAAATTTTAAAAAAGGATTCTAATTGATCATGGATTATTAGATATAACCTATTTCAGTTATCTAATTTCTATATGAAATAAAGTAATTGATCGCTGATTACATCTGTTGTTTGCCACTAAATAAATTATTGCCTAAACCTCTTTAATTGCTTGAACATTTTTCAAATATATGAGTTTGGCATGGGTTGGGTTGAATTTTTTGTTTGAAAAATCCATTTTACAATATTTAAGTTTTGAGATCTTTATACAAGTAGCTAGCTGGGTTCATTGTTTACTTTTTTTATCCATATACATAAATTATAAAGTAAGCTATATACATACTGCACATGATTGATATATATTATACATACATCGATATTCTTAGTTTAAGGCAACTGGATAAGTAGACGGCTAATTAGGTTATTCTTAAATTTTCGGTAGCACATTAATTATCAGCCCAAGATAAGTGGACCACCTAATACGTTAATTTATTTAATTTTGTCTTACAATTTAATTCGTTGTTATTTCATTTAGTATTTTCCATATTTGGCTGGTTTGAAAATGAAGGAATTAGAGATTGACAAGATTGATGCTGTATTTGTATTTATTAGGATTACTAATATGTCCGCATCTAAATACATAATTGATTATTAAGATATTTAAAATCTGGACATTTAACAATTGTGCGGTGGTGGCTGATTGTGCGGTTGGATGTAGTAATTGTGCAAATATAGGTTAGTGTTGGTGGCCATGCGGTGGAGCCTGCTGGTTGTTGGTTGAACTGTGGTAATGAATAGAGTAGTAATAAAATGCGGCGTGCACAAGTCTTTAAATAAATATAATGATTTTAACTCTATACAAGATCTGCATAATGAATCAAACCTATAAAAATCAAATAAATGATTATTAAAAAGAAGAAGCAATGATTCATATTAAAATATCTATCAAATGAAAAAATAAACCTTAAACTTGTTCTTTCCCAATTAAAAACGAAAATTTTCAAAAATATTTCATAAATACTTAGAAAATTGAAACAATATAGACATAAAAAATCATACAGTTTAGAAGATGCATAGACATAAAAGTGCGATAACATAGACTAGAAAAGGAATGAGATATATTCTACTAGTGTATCGTGAAGATGCATGTATAAATGATTAATATCCTCGGAACCAAAGAAACCTCAAATTTTCATAGTAAGTCATTATTCCACATAGTAACAAATCGAATACAAGATGATAAAAATAAAATACAATGAACCAATACTAGAATATAGCCAAGCTATTAGCTATCATATACTGCAAAATATATAAATATAAGTATTATATATGTGTATCGATTATAGTAGTGTTTATAGATCTAGCATCGATCATAATTAATCGTGGTTGGATGGTTGAAAAACTTGTTGAAGCAGAGAGAACAAGGCTTTGTTTTCTTGATGAAGAAGAAGAGCTTTCTTGCGCAACCTTTCATTCTCTTCAATTATGGTTTTGTTCTCTTTGTAGAGCTTCAAGTTCTTCATCTTCATTGCTTTCTTCAATTTCCTCAGCTTTGCCCTTTCATTTGCTTCCTTTGATAATCTCCCACCATTTCTACATATTACAAATCAACTCAAATTAAATGTCAATTCTTTTTACTTCAAACGTTAAAACATTTCGTTTTCTTACCTCAAATTAACATAAATTGCATATAAAGTGATAATAAACGCTATTTAGTTCGTTTAAGATGAAAAAATATTGTTTAAGTTATATATACTAACTACATGTGTAAATAAATTGTAAACTATTAGTGCAACTTAAAAACTGGTTATAGCATGTCATTACTCTATTTTAAGTACATATTATGCTTTCTATGAAGAGTTATCCGTTATTATAAGTCAACTTAACCTGAACATGTAGAAAAAATTATTAATGCGCAAAATTCAAAATCTTGCTACTAACCTTCTTAGCTTAAGCAAGTGTATCTTGGCTGTTTTAGATAATTGTGGCATGTGGAAATCAGCGTAGCAAGAGGGCTGAAATGACTCTAACTGTGATGTTGCATGGCACATTTTGATTTTCAGTAAGAGCAATGGGAGACCAAAAGATGGGAAAAAGAAGAGGGTCTTAAAATTGGATTATGGGGTTATATTCAAGTTTGAACAGAGAAAAAAGTGTAAGAGGATGGATATAACTTATAGTGAGGAAAAAGAACTTAAAGGGAAGAAGAGAGGAAGAGGAGAGTTATATTTTTCCACAGCAATGATGACACAAGGTTCTCATTATTACAAAAGGCCAACAAAGTAGCCAAACCATATCTTAAGAAGAAGGAAGGAAATAAAAGAAAAAAAGAGAGGAAGAGCAATACAAATAGAATTACTTCAATTGTTGATTTGGACTTTTCCGTAACTGTCTCAGTCCAAGATTCAAGTTTGGCACATAGGAAAATAGTTCAAGGACCAACATTAATTGCATTATAAGTGGCTACCAAGAGAGATGTGGTGAGAAATTTGGATTCCTTTATTTCAAATTAGTACTCCCTCCTATTCAATTTAACTAATTTTTTTTATTATTTTCACACATATTAAGGAATCTATCTATTAGTATTAATTAACAATAAAATTAACCATATTAACTTTAATATATTTATTAAAAATATAACAAATACTCCTAGACTCGTTACTCCAGGGACAACTTTGAAAAGAAGAAGTTAATTCCTTCTTGATATTTGAAAATATCAAATTTTATGGAAAAGGCTAAAAAGTTAATTAAAGTGGATCAGAAGGAATATCGTAGTAATTTTTTATTCGAGATTTGGATTAAAAGACTTTTTGCTAGAAAACATTTTACTTTTTAATATATTTAATCTGCATAAATAAAATTAGTCGGATCAATATAATTCAAATATCAAATAGTTAAATTAAAAAAAAAAAAAAAGGATTACTAGCTATATACAACTTGCATGTCACCTTTTTGAAGTTTAGGACGTTCCCCCTTTTGGTATCATGATTACATTTCATTATCTAGTCTGCGTTTTACATTGTTTTAGTAAGGAACTGTAGAAAAAGCTAAAGAATTGCATAATTTTCATGTTTTGCCAACCCAAAACAAAAGTCATGACTATGGAGTATGGTGGAATTTAACGAATTGATGTAACCTTAGATCGGGGCAAAGGCTATTTATTTGTCGAGGCATTCAAAGTCCAAAAGGAAGAAAGAAAAGTTACATTGGGTTGTGGAAGTCGTTGCAAATATTGATTGATTACGAATGAAAAAAGTAGTAGTATTGAAAAGAAGATGATAAGGAGAAGGTATCTTATTTGCCCATTACGATTTTTAAGATAACAATGATAATATACTCGGTTTGTTTTTACAAATAAGATCTTGAGATGATAGTAAGTATGCAGACCTTACTCCTATCTTGTGAAAATAAAAATGTTATTTTCAAAAAATCTTCGGCTCAATAAAGTAAAATCATAATAATTATGACAAAGAACTATGAAAAGCAAAATATTAACAACAATCAGAAAAAATAAAACTGAAGCAAAGTAACACTTTTTAAGATAATGCCAATAAAAAATGGCTCTCGTTTGCTACTTTGAATTTAGTTTTCTAAATATATTGTCTTGCTATTACTTGTTATCGGTACCTCTTTCATATTCTCTGTTACTATCTTCGATTTAGTTTTCTAATTATATTGCCTTGCTATTAGGGCTTCTTTCACTTTCTTGAGCCGAAGGTCTATCGGAAACAGTCTTTGTCCTTTCAGGATAGGGGTAAGGCTGTGTACATCCTATTCTTTCCAGATTCCACTTGTGAAATTGCATCGGGTTGTTGTTGTTGTTGCCAATAAAATGCCTCGATAAAGTTGGATTTAGTTGTTAAAGAACGCCTTTTGGATTTAATTCCATTTAGTAGTCAAAGATGTACTTTTAACTATTGTTTATTAGTAAGACAAATGCCAAAACTTTCCTTAACAAGTTAGATTAATATTTGTCACTAGACAAGAAACTGTTACAGATTCAAGTGTTCTTAAGGTTACCAAGCAATTTCACCTTGTTGTCAAAGTTTAGAACTTTCTAATTCCCTCTGTCCATTTAATTTGTCGTTTTAACTCTTTTCATGCCCATTAAAAAAATTATAAATACAAGGCATAATTTACTTAATTCTGTCAAATGCATTTTGAGAATTAAGCTAGTATTAAAAAGAACTATTATTTTTAATAATAAGGATATAGTTAGAAACAATTAGTAGATTTAGTCTTGAATTCCTAAAGTAATAATTTTTTTGGAATAATTTTTTTGAGCTAAAGCAATAGTTAAAATGAGATGGAGGGACTAACTTTCAAAGTTTTTGAGCTAATGCATTAATTTTTTGAACTTCCTGGTTTTGTAAGAAATGAAGGAAAGATATTTCAATCGTATAAAGTTATTTTTGGTTGAGGAAATGGCCGGATAGTCATCTACTATAACTTACTCAAAGATAAAGATTATACTATTAGCGCCGATTGATGGTAAGAGTTATGCGAGTATTAGTAATATAAGAATTAATTATGTAGAGATTAGTTATGTAGGAATTAATTATCCAAGGTTTAGTTATGCAGGATTTTATTATGCATTATTTAATTATAAAGAAATTAGTTATGTAAAGGATAGTAACGCATAAAGTAATTTATAGTTGTAATGTAGAGATATTTTTGTTAAATATTTACTTTATTTTAATTATATATAATGTGTAATTGAAAATAAACATAAGGATTTTTTGGTCATTCAGTTGTTTAATACATGTATATGTATTAGTAATTCCTCATTCTACTTTGTATAAATAATACATAGATTTATTGTATAACTTATCCATATATTAATTATATCCCAAATGAGAAAAGCAATCAAATATAACATTAATTATGCTGACTTTTGTACAAAATAACTAAAGCCTATCAAGTATGATATTAGTTATGTTACTCTTAATACATAAATAACTTACCCCGTAACCATCTACCAATTGACCCCTTAGTATATGAAACTTTTTATCTTGTGGGGTGGGGGGTTCTCTCTTTCCTTTTTCTTTTTTGTTTCCTTCTTGTTTTCGTCTTTGTTTTTTCTTTGTAGGGTCTCAACTGCAATAAAATGGCCACCAAAGAAATATTCAAATGAGAATGGATAGCGAAACAAAAAAAATTAGAAAACTTTTGATGGAGAATTAGCTAGATATCACATGATATATTATCTACGATAATGGGGAAAAAACAAAGAACTGGGCGGTAAATTTTGGTATATATATAGAACTTTAAATATATGAAAAAAAAGGTTTGGGTTAAGAATATTAGTACTTAACAAATAAAGCCCTGGAATTATATATCTGTTTTCTACAACAAAGACACGTGAAGCAAGTTCCAAGTGCATGTGAACGAGGGGTTGGGAGTCAGAAGTGGTGAGAAGAAAGGAGCCAAAATGAGGTTCATCTACTTCTCCATTGCCATCATTAACCTATCTTTTTTTTTCCCTTTCTTTCTCTTGGAGTCTTGTTCATGATTATGGGCGAAGAAGAAGACGGTGGTGTTTATCCAACTTCATGTGGACAATTGATCAAATGGTCCCTTAGTTGAACAGTATGAATTTGGCAACTCTTCTTTTATTAGTAGTAGTATTTATTCTTGATTTGAATGTTGCCCCGAGAAAAAATGAAAAGTCCATATGAAGCTTGAAGACAGTAATCACCATGATCGGTGCCTAATTTATCCGTTTACGGATTATTAAAGGATTTTAAGACTCAGAGTTAGATCAAGCAGAATTTACACAAATAGCTCGATAGAAAAATTGATACGGACCAAGTTTTAGTCGATATTTAACTTGCTTACTTTTAAAATGACATCTAACAAGTTGAGACTTGAGACAAGTCGAGGTTTCGATTCAGTTTCTCTGCTTTGTTCATACTATTTATTTATTTTACATTATTTATATTCAACATAAGTGGTTAATCTCCTTCAATATATGACCATTTCGTAATTTCTCAGGGTTTCTACGTTTGTATAGTAGGCTTCGCCGACCTCTATTACGTGTAATTTAGCTACCAAGAACTACGCCAATAGTATTTGAACTCTCTAAAAACTTGTCACACTAAGGGCATTGTTGTAAATTAGAAGAGGACATTAACCATCTTAAGAGAAAGCAGAAAGGAAGAGAATATTCGAACATACTCGTCTGCCAAATTTCTAACGCATTTCATTAGGCTACTTTTGCGGTAAATCTCCCTATTCATACACTCTTTTGATCGATTCTTCACATGGACTTGCAGTAGTATCCCAGTACGCCTTAATGCCCTTTCATTTCACATGTTTAGCTTACACAGGAGTTGGTCAATTCAGGCACTCAATCTTTAAAACTCCTCTGGGGAAAAACTAAAATTCTTGGCGGTGAAGTTTAATTACGACCAAAACTGTATTACATGGCCACCAAGTCCTTGTGTACTTTGGGGAAAACTTAACAATAAAAAGTTATTTAAAAAAAAAAGAATAAGCTGGTCAACACTCTTGAGAATTTACTTGAGAGGTGCCAAGCAAACAATCAACACCTAATGCACATTGACTTAGCCTAACCAAGATTTCTGGTTCTAGAAAGTTATCTAAATATATACAAATAAAAAACTTCACGCTGACATTTTGAAGTGACTACATAAAGTTTAGAGATACACTACCTGGCTACCTTCTGTACATGATCCAAGCCGTCTGAAATGATAAGTTTGAGATCTGATATCAGAGCATGAGTCTCCCCTTCCTCCTGTTTAGGGAAGCTTGGCGTGTGGCTTCCTGACCCATGGTAATATTACGCTTCTAAATCCCAAACCTATCCTAGAAGAACCAGAAACAACACCCAGTTCAATACACATGTATGCCAGCTATCCAACAGAATCTTCTTGGGTGGCTTCATCATCTTCATCCATCGCATCCTCATTCACCTTCTCACCGTCAACTGTCTCTGCATCAGATGCTGCTTCAGTATTCATTATGTTACCCTCATCGTCAGTGCAACTTTCTGTAGCAGAATCAGAAGCGCCTCCTTCATTTCCTCCTTGATCACAGTCACTACCAACTGCATGACTGAACTGCTCCTTCAAATCAGGAGCAACAATTCCAATCATCTCGCTTAGTGCCTTACGATCATTATCCCATCTAGAAGAAGCTTTGGAAGTAGATGTAGCGCATTGACTCTCACCCACTGGAGCACCTGAATCTTGTAAAGCTGCAGGACATGCATCGTTGTCTTTACTCTTAGGAGTATCATTCTCACCATGGACAGAAGGAGCCGTACTGCACGCCCAGCTCCCAGCTACCTCTGAAGCCAAAAGATCAGCTGTCCTGATGGTTCCTTCAGCTTCAGTATCTTCAATCACATTATCATCCTCGGCGAGATTATTTTCTGGGAAAGGCGGCATACTCTCATCACAAATTGCAGGATTCTGCACCTGAGCTTCTTTCCCTGGAGTTCCATCATCCAGCTGCATTGTGTTCCCAGCTAAAGCACAGAACTTGTTTAAATCTATATTCCTTTCACCATTGATTCCCAAGCTCTCAGTCTCTTGCACACGTTCCGTTCCAACAAGGTCACCCTCCATATTGGCTGCTACACCAGCAGTATCACTTTCAGGGACTAGCTCAGTTCCCACAGCATCTCCCTCAATGGGTGCTGTCCCAACACCATCGACTTCAGAACCAAAACCACCCTTCACCTCACATTCAGCACCAGCAAATTCCACCTCCTGTGTGTCTTGTCCCCCTTCTTCACTTCTGTTAGTGCAATCATGCTTCTCTGTGGCACTTGCCTCATCACTTGATAACTCAAATAACTCCCTGACACGCCTTGTGTTGGCAGCACTGCAGCCAGCTCTAGTCACATTGTGACTTCCATCTCCTACTTCTTTCTTTCTTACTAGGGATCCATTCACGTTACCATTGTATGCATTAAGGTCAATATCCACAGAGGTATTCTCATAATTTTCCTCATCTTCTAATGTCCTCTGCATTGCCTTTAATTGCTCCTGCTGCTTCGCAAACAAAACTGAGATCTCCTCAGTAGTAGAATAGAAAGCCCGGAGTTGTGTTTCTCTGCATAGCAACCATGTAGCATAAACCACCATTATAAGGTAAGTGGAGAGGCAAATGCCAGAAGATGAAAGGCAGTAAGCAAACACTAGCGTCTCTGACAACATATAAAGAGGATTATAAAAGCTTAGCACATCACTGTATAAATCATATGTACATGCTCTCTCGGTAGAATGATACATGTAATATCTTGTATGGTATAAATAATTCTGTTTGTAGACTTATTTCTTTAATCAAAAGAACATCTCCTTTTAGGACAAAAGATCTTAAAAAGAGTGTTCTTAACATAAATATATAAATAAATAAAAAAGGGCAGCCCGATGCACAAATCATCCTGCGTTCACGCAGCTTATGGGGAAGGACCACACCCATTGGGCGTGTGATGGAGGCAGCCTACCCTAATGAAACATTAGTGGCTGATTCCACGGCTTGAACCCGTAACCTATAGGTCACACAGAGACAACTTAATCGTTGCTCCCCTTTTCTTAACACAAATAGTACAGATAAATATAAGAAATATCCTACGTTTCTCCAATCCGGTAAACCTAATTAACAGTAGTACCAGTCGCACGGTTTACTTCTTACCGTAGCATTATTCTTTCTCTAGCACCTTTCAGTCTGCGCCTCTCAAAATCAAGATCCCGCATTGCAGCACTGATCTCTAGTTCAAGAGCAGAAACCTTGGCCCACGCCTCTTCCCGAGCTGCCTGCTACCGACAACAAAAGAATTGATAGAAAGAACAAAAGAAAAGAAAGAAAAGATCAGAGTTCATATTTGACATTCTTTCCTGATCATACATATAATAGTTTGACGAAAAACTACAGATCCACTTCTAGCAAGGCACAATCTTATCTTTCCTTTGCACATCCAAGGGGCTCAATCGAGTAGCAAACAAAGGGGAATATCTCAAGATCCAAATTTCAATAATTAATGCCAGGAAATCATATGGTCATCCTACCTTTTCACTGTCAAGCTCTTTGCTCAACATTTTCCTCTCATGCTCAAGTTCCTCTATTCTCTAAGAAATATTAGAAGATGCAAGACGTCAGCTTCTCAAGCAAGGAACTGAAAGGGGAAGCTTGATATATTGTTAACAGATGTTTACTTTTTTCCTACAGGCAGAAGATAATTGCTCCTCACGAACTTGAGCTTCAAGCTGACGAACTTTGTTGTCAGAAATAACCAATTTCTGCCGGGTGTCTTCCTGTTAAAATCTAATGAATTAGGAGCTGGGGTGGCTTACAATAAGTAAAAGGCAGGTTAGAAAATATTACCAACTTGGATCTCAAAGTTTCCACCAGTGAACATCTTTCCTTCTCTGACTCCTGCCATTATGAGTTGAATAAGAAAGAGCAATGGGACGTTTTCAAATTCTCCTGCATAGTAGAGGTTAATTTCTACCTGAAGCTTATTAATAATTTCTTGCTGCTCTTTTTCTCGTCTGATAGCAGATTCTGAGAGCCGTTGTATTTCCTCCTGGGCTTCTGCCTGCACTCTCTGTATAGAGGTTTTCAGATCCAAAGCAGCCTTTTCACGTTCTTCTTTCCTCTGTTCACGCTCCTCGTCAAGCAAAGCTTTCAGTTCTAAAATTGATGCTTTCTGGCTGAAATAGCAAACACCATGTCAAATTTTTAACTCACCTTTCCCAAAAATAATCATAAGCTAATTCAGAAAACAGTGTGCTCCCAAAGAATATAACCGGGAAATTGACATCTAAAGTAGTATGAGCCATGCAAGGACAAGGAAGTTAACAAGAATGAACTTGGGATTTTCGAGCTTATTTATTAAGGAAACGAGGAAGTGGACAAGATAAACAAGAAAGCACAATGTCATTCACGATTCCTCTTAATTCAATAAAATGTCATTCATGATTCCTCTTAATTAAATCAATGGCATACTAGAGCCATTACCTGCTAATTATTTCATTGGCTTCAACACAGGATTGCTCAGATGCACAAAGTCTTTCATTAAGGCCTTCCAAAGCATGATTCTGCTCTGCAGATATTCTATTAGATTCAACTAACTCCTTTTCTTTGGCTTCCAATGACTGCTGTAATTCTTTGAGTTCTTCCAGGTATGGTTTAGAAACCGATTCCCTCGATTCTTTCATTTCCTGCAAGACAAAGGAAATCTCACTGAGACAGGTGGAGAGATAGGATCTGTCAACCAACTAGTAATGGGGGAAAAACCATATGACCATACAAGAAACAGGAGTCAATCAAGGAAGACAGATCAATTTCCATTTACTCACACCAACAGAGGAACGACCCTGTCAAGATTTATTATAACATCCTCCCTCCTACCTCCACATGCCTAGCATCTTTTCTTCAAAAACATATCTAGCATCTTTAATCATCAGAATTAGATGTACTGTAATCCGACAGATTTTGGAAAGGTAAATATTATTCATATTATGGGAAGTTCACTGCTCCCCAGAATGAATAGCTTGCAGCAGAGAATATAACTTTCTTTAGGTACACTGTACTTCCAAAAACAGACAGAGCCAGAAGAAGACAGTATTTTGTCTGGTCCTACTTCTAATCTCTGGTACAACCGTACTAGTGCATACCATTTTACCCTACCAAATAAAAATTAATAAAAGATAACAGGATTTGGAAAGCAAATGTTATTTCAATCAAAAGGTGCAAGACCTAAGAAATAAACATATTACTTAAAACTCCAAAGGTGCAAAAACTTGAAACCGCCAAACGAAAGCCAAAGATTTTAAAGTAAAGAAAAAGTAATTCACACCTTGAAATGTTTCTTAGACGCTTCTGTCTCGAACAACTATTTTCTTCATGGTGTATAAAGATTTTCTTTAGCATATTGCACTACTCTTTTCTAAAATGAGTTGCATGCTAGGAGAGATCTAGCTTTACATCTTATGATGCTATTGACATTAGCAAAGAAAACAAAATTCAGAAGCTTTCTGGTTAAAAGTGTTTACACAGTTGGAAGTGTTGATACGTCGATCATAGGCAACACACTGAGTTTTCTAACCCATCTACCTCGAGTTTTTTAGTATTACAACTAATTAAGTTCGGAATTAAGCATTTCAAAATGGTTGTGTATTCTCAAAATTGTATGAGTAAACATACCATCTCATGACGGTCCACAGCAGCACGATTTTCATTGCGCAAGGAATCAATAGTTGCGACATGACTTTCCAGTTGCTTCCGCAGTTCCTACAACAGTACCAGAACCGAAATCACAGAAAGATAGTATAGGAGTAATAAAACAACCTTGAAAGACTGCAAAAGAAAAAATAATTTCTTTGAAAAATGAGAATAGAAAACTACCGTGTTGGACCGCTGCAGGCTGCGGAAGTCATCCAGAGAAATGGGACCTTCAGAAGTGCCAATTCCAATTCCCTTGAATCTTTTGCTTTCTGAACCAAACTCCTCTTAACCAGAAAAGACAAAAGCAAGTTAGTAAAGCTACCTTTGCCCAGCTTATCAATAATAGAAAACAAAACACAGTAAAGATATAAAGTTACAACATTAAACATATTATTTGAAATTACAATTACCTGATAAAGAAATGAGAACTGTCATTAGGTTGGAAAACAGATATGATAGGTATCAACCCGTTGATACTTAAATAAAAAACAACTAAATGTGATGATTGATCAATAAAATCCAGCCAAAAAAGTTTAGGAAGAAGTTGCATCAGAAACTGGCAAAATTCCCACATTCAAAAAAATGCTGCTCCTTTATTACTGCATCCACTGTGATGGTTCAATGACCGAATCACAAAGTCTTCAGGAAGAAGTCAAGAGATCATGTTTCCAAATACACAGTGTGATAAGTAGTTGGCAAGAGTAAGAATCATATCTCAAATAAGTTCGAGCCGAGATAAGTGGGCATCCTTCAGTTTTCTAATAGGTGCATAAACATTCTTTATTCTTTAGCTAAATCAACATATATTGAGTCCAAAAACAGTGTTGTCAAAGGCAAAAGAAGAGCGAAGAAATGAACTAAGGTACGCTAATGTTTAATCGCAAAGCACTATTGAAGCACGCACTTCAGATCAGAAAGGTGCAGATAAAGAAAAACTTAAACTTAACATAAATGCAGTGCAAGTTAAAAATACTGCGATAACAAACAACACTATATGAAAAAAGGAATTTTAAAAAACATAATTAAATGAAATATCAAGTATATAAAGTAAACATCCAGTCAGTCAAGTCCAATTGTCATAACATACCAATACCAGATTTGTTTATTTTTTACTTCCATTCTCCTCGAATGGGAGCTCATGTGGCGCCTTGGTATACATCACAGCGCTTTGTTGCCTGTACTAAAGTGTTGCTTAAGCAAGGTAAAGCATAGGTTGCATTATACCTCGCATCAGGGCTTAAGAGCATCAAGTGTGATTTGAACAACACTTCTCAAAAGTCCACTTCAGGACCAAAGCCATGAAAACAAGATAACAAACCAGATAACAATGAACTAGAAATCATTGAGTTGATGAAATGCCATACACTTATAGCACACAATATTAGTTGAAATGCTCCAAAATGACGATACTGATGAACAAACAATCTTTGAGCAAATCTACCTGCTTTTCTCTTTAGAACAGCAGCATCAGCTGAAGAAACAGACATGAGAACTTCTCGGAACACAAAGGCAAATGAAAGTTCTGCAAACATTACAAGGAAAAAGCGATTTTGCTAAGTCCCATCAGTTTAGTAAAAGAATATCATGCAATAAAAAACAAATAAAACTTCAGCAGCCAATCATAGCACAGAGAAATTTCTATTTTTAAAGTTAAAATATAAATTTTATTTATAAAAAATCAGGTTCTATCTTAAATAAATAACAAGAGATAATTTTTTTTCTTTTGTCCATTCATATCCCGGAGTGGTGGGGATGGAGGTTATGATGTTATCCTGGTAGATCATTTTAACCTGGAGATACAACATCAACGGGGAGGGGAAGAGCGAAAGGGAGGGAGTATGACGAGTGTAATCTCAAACGTCAAAGATTAAAACCAAATTTCTATGCAAGACATCGATGACAATCAAGGTGTGGGGGGGTGGGGGTGGGGTAGGGTGTTGGATTTTAGTGTCTCAAACAATAGCTTTGTTTTCATGTGGTTACTTTACCTTTGAGACTTAGTAAAGACTACATATTTAAGACTATGGACCTTTTTCCAATCCATCAAATTCTTGCATAAATGTTTAAAATTAAACTTAGAACTTTCAAGCATTTGAATACAACAACAACAATAAAAAAAAAACCCAGTGTAATCCCATAAGCATTTGAATACACAAATGTAAAAGGAGAAGACTAATGTAAACCAATCAAACTAAAATTGTTAATCATCTTTTTGGCCGAGAATGATACACATATGAAGCAAGCAAGTAGAAACTTAATAGAACTAGATACTCTACCATGATGTGGAGCAAACGCAATTGAGATAATGTCACCATGACGTAGTCTGATTTCAGGGCTACCTTTGTTCAGCTTTTCCCAATTCAGATACGTCCCATTTGTGCTGTAGAGGAACTAAAATAAGTCAGTAAACTCCTGTATCAAGTTGCATCACAAAAGTTCCACAAATGATGTTCAACCTTGAATCTTTCAGAAAGACTGCAGTGCAACTGTTGGCAGAGCCCTCCACATCTTCGCTGATGACCTTTTTCCTGTAGATCTTGCAATGTTGAGCACTAACAGCTGGAGACAAAATCTGGAAACGGGTATCATCTACCAACCGGCCAATGCAGTGTTCTTCAGATGTAAGAAGCATGTTCATTCCCTATTTTAAGGACACGAGTCAGTATATAAGGACACGAGAAATGCTTCAATAATATAAAGCATGATGTGCTATACATCATATAAAAGTGACAAGTTGGCCTTTTCTTTTTTAGTAAAACCTCACTTCATTGATTGCTAAACTTCAATCAATCAGATAAAAGGGGGCAGAACCCAGCAAGAGGATATAGAAATAGAAGGTATATCCTCATATATTTACTCTACCATCTGTGGTGGTAAAGAAAACCAAATGCCAGATTCTCCATATCAAATTGAAATTTTCAACTCCAGTACATCTTCTGATGCATCTCGTTGTGGTCAGACCAACGATGTTGTATGGGGCTGCTCATGTCTAGAAGATGAAGGTAGCAAAGATGAGGATGTTGAGATGGATGTGCGGGCATACCAGGTTAGATAGGATCAGAAATGAGTTTATTCGCGACAAGGTGGGTGTGGCCCCTATTGAGGACAAGATGCAGGAGGCGCCGCTAAGGTGGTTTGGTCATATGAGAAGGAGCACAGACGCTCTGGTGAGGAGGTGTGAGAGGTCGACATTGGAGGGCCTACGGAAAGGTAGAGGTAGGCCAAATAAGAGGTGAGGAGAGGTGATTAGGCAAGACAAGGTGCAGCTTCAGCTGACCGAGGACATTAACCTTGATAGGAAGGTATGGAGGTCAAGGATTAGGGTAGTAGAGTAGGTAGTCTAGGGTGTTCATAACAGTAGTATTGGCACGCAGTCTCGCTTTCTGTTGGTAGTAGGTTTTCATAACTAACCGTTGTTTTCTTTCATTATTGATCACCTTACTATTTTGTTGTTTTTATTCTGTTTTTATATAGCTTTTTGGTATTGTCCTTTCTTGTCTATATTTTCATTAATGTGGGCTTATGCTTTCCTGAGTCGAGGGTCTATTGGAAACAGTCTCTCTATCCTCACAAGGTAGGGGTAAGATCTGCGTACACGCTACCCTCCCCAGACCACATGGTGGGGGATAATATTGGGTATGTTGTTGTTGTTGCTGCTTCTGATGCATCTCGAGCTACCTATATTTTATGTGACAGTTCCAACTTCCAAACCCTCATCTAACGCAAGTTTGCAAGGATCCATCCAAGACTAAGCTTGCATAATTCATTTCTGCTTGAATACTCAAGTATTTTTATCTTTGATTTGTAGCTGGAATACTCAAGTATTTTTATGAAGAGAATACTCAAGTATTTTGTCACATCCAGACATCATATGATGATGCTCCAAACCAGATCTTCAGCTTTGGGGTCTAGGCTTTAAAGATATCTCTTCTGAAAGCTAGGGTGTAATAATTTGTTCGTGTCCTACCCTTCAAGATATAATATATTGTATGCACCAGCTTATTTCTGGTGGCCGCACCTATTTTTCTAGAGCATTAAACCATCTTGAGGCCTGAAGCGATTCTTAATAGAGCTATCAGGTCCAAAATTATGAGCTCTACCAGTTAATACAGACACTCAATAGTAACAAATTAAACATGGAGTGAGAATTTAGCATTTTGGTCCACTCTACAACTTACCTCCAGAAAACTCATTTTTCCTACTTCATAGACTCCGCAAATGTGAGCCTCATCGCGTAGCGCAAAAAAGAAAATCGAACTTTATGTTGATGGAGTTCAAATAATTCAAAGAAAAATCAGCCTCAACATTTTCTACATGGCATACAAATGTCTGAAAAGGACCAAAAAGAGAACTCTAAGAAAAAGGAGCCAATTGAAAAATGTGGAGGTATTGAAGAAGGATAGAGACCTGAAGACGCTTGCGGGCCTTATCGGAGATGGCAGTTAAGACGCCCCAAACGTAAGGATCAGAGTACTGCAAAGGCTGAGACGCAATTTTCGAAGCCACCGATAGTACAAAATCTTCAGGGCTCTGCGGATTTCTCTGCAACGGAGAATTATCAGTGCCATTGGCATCGGAAATTCTGCAGTTGTTATTGCTGTTGCAATTGCTGCGGGGAAGGGAAGAACATGATTCGGAGAGAACCGGAGACTGGTCTTTATTAGGGTTTGAGTTCGGTTTAGAAATCAGTGGAGTTGTGGGATTATCGTCTTCCTTCGCCATTCATTCACTGATTTCGTGAACTAACTATCACGCAGTGTCAGTGTTCTTGTGAAAAAAAGGCGGGGATTTTGAGAACCCTAATTAAGTGAACCGGGTTTGTTGGTCGTCTAGCTTGCTGGGGAAGCTGAGTGACTTTTTGTTTGATTTATTATTTAGGCCCCCAAACTTTGGTGTTGTACTTATTTTGGCAGCATTTTATATGACACCATAAAATACTTCTTAAAGTTTTGAGTAAAAACTTTGTGATTTACAAATGTGGTTTTTGAGTTTTGACATGTTTTATTTTACAAGTATTTGGGACTCGATGTTTAAATTCATGCAAAATATTCAATAAGTTAACACTCATACTTTAAATCACGTCAATCTTTTTTGAGACAAATTGTGAATCCTTGAAATTTATTATCAACTAGTGTTAGTGTACGCGTTCTGCCAGTGTGCCCTATCTCAAAAACTAAAAACTTATTTAAAATTTATCTTTGAATTATAAAATAAAAGTATAAATTCCTAAAAATAGTTAATATGATTGTGTATAATTAACTCTACAATGAAAGAAATTGTCCAACATAAATACTCAATTATCAGTTAACAATTCAACTTAAAATTATTCTAATGATTAAAATTAGAATTGAAAGTGTGTATTGTTTGATCAAAAAGTGTACATTTTGGCTAAACTATTAAATTTATGTAATAATAGGTTAAATCTAGTTAAAGGTAATAACTCTAGACGCGAATCTTAAAAACGTGCATGTGATGGGACAAATCCAGTGAAACGTTGACAATGATAGGCACAAAATGTTCATAAAGAATGAGCAATAATGGAGGAGTAACTAGCAATTAATAACAATAAATGGCATTTATGTAAATAAGAGGAATGATTCACCCGATAAAGGATGGATTGGACGAATGTTTCTCCTGACAATGATGAATGACAGATAAATCCAAGGTTTGTTCGAATTCTTCTCGGATCTAGTGGAAAAGTATAGAATAATATGGGCAAGAATCTTGATAGAAAGGTAATCTTTGTATTTTTACAAGATAGATCGAATCTTCTCCTAAAAATGTGTTCTTATCAATTGAATATTACATGCCTTCTTTTTTTCCTCTTTTATTATTTATTTGAGACATATCTCTAACCAACCCTAATGGTACAAGTGCAGAGAATATTCACTAGAATATCCTATTTCAAAAATTAGTCGTTACTACTCTGTCAGCGGTGCTCGACCTCAATCATTGTTGACACCTCGGCTACGAATCTTGCTGCTCCCTGGCCGGCCTCGGCTGACTCTTCCCTTAATGCTATACTACCCTAAATATTCTAGGGTAGATTTTATCCCATACAATTAGTCCCTCCGCTTATTGAGACCGGCCTCAAGCGGGCTCGATGAGTGGATATTGCATAATATGGTTGAAGCATTTGGACGACCTGAACGGGCCGTGATGACTGGGGCGAGTTGATAACATGTCCTTTTGTGAGCTGCAATTTCTGTAGTTGTAAGTCCCACGAATCAGGGTGACGTCATGGCGATTGCCGTCATTATGACGCTTCCTAATTGAGTCTATCGCTTTGGTTACAGTGCCACGTAATGATGGTCTGTTCCTTCGTTTCGATGCATGAATCTTTACAAGTAAGGGTGTGTGGGTAATGTTTCAACCTTTGCAAAACCTCTTGCACCCAACAATCTTTGTATCTTCTTCTTTTTCCATTGTTTGAAATTTCTTACTGGTTTTAGTGATTCTTGCTGCTTCTAACATTTCCTTGTCCAAACATCTTCCCTTAATCAACATGATTAAGGTATCCTCTATTTCTGATATGCCAACTGATCCTACCCCTTTAGCTGTGCTTATACCCCCTCATGCTGATAGGGTTTCTGTCGCCATAGAGAAAGAGAACTTTCCTACGATGGAGGAAATAATCCCTCGTAGTAAGAAAGTTAGGTCCGATTTCTCGGAGGCGCCCGAAGGTGAACCTAAAATCTTGGAATCAGCGATAAGAGAGGCCGATCTGACCGAGCTTAGGGCAAAATTCAATATCCCTGCCCACATCGATCTGATCCCAGCAAGGCTCGACGTGGTGCAAATCCACCGCCCTGGATATTGCATGATTTACGCGTATCCTTTCCAGGTCGGCTATACTCTCCCCCTTCTCCCATTGGCGGAGGAATTTTACCGCTATTACGGTGTCTGGCCGGCCTTAACTCTCTCCGTACATTTATAAGCTTATCAAGATGCTCTCAAATTTGTCGAGCTGGCCGGAGTCGAGGTCACACTTCGCCATCTGATACATCTCTTCGCCCCTAGTTTTTATAGGGGACGATGTTGCACCTTTGTCACCGAGGAAGTAAATGCTTGGTGGTGAAGATGGACAATAAAGCGAATCGTTAGTTCTGGCTCAACTACTTCTTCATCAGAACGGGGGACGTGGTAGCCAACTCGGCCGGCTTTCCTGAGACCTGGAATCGCGCTCGCAAGTACTCGTCTTTTGTGAAAAGTACTTGATTTATTTGTTTCTGGTCGTGAGTTCTAACATTCTCTCTTCCTTGTACAGCCAAAGTCACGCCTCCTCTTTTGGTCGATGATATTTCCGACTTGGTTGGCCGGATTCTGCCTCACACGGTGGGATTCGAGAGTCGTCGGGCTTTGTCAAGAGGTTCGGGCCTGCTTCTTCCTTGGCCAGTGAGTTCATCTATTATTTTTAGTTCTCTTTTGGCCACATGGTTGCTTGCACACTATTATTTTTAGTTCTCTTTTGACCACATGGTTGCTTCCACACTATGGTTCATTATTGGTGGTGAGGAAACTTGTTCTTTTTCAGTTCGAGGGTCTTCGAGGAGGCCAAGGGCTCCTCCCCCTGCGTTCCGCAAGAGGAAAGCCGCTTCTTATCTGGAGTTTGTTCCTAATGTGACTGCGGCTAGGCCTGCTCGGTCTTCTGCCCTTGTTCGTTCTTCCGCTGCGGCCAGGCTTGCTCGTTCGTCGATCATACCTACTGCTGCTTCTGTACCCTCTTCTTCTGCACCCTCGAATACATCAACAGCGGAGATTCCGACTTCTCCTTTGCTTCATCTGGTAGACGAGGACGAGGAAGAGGAATTGCCGCTGAGTGATGGTAGTTTGGTTCCCTGTAAGAGGAGATCAGTGGACGTCGGCGAAAGGGTTTTCCCAGTGGTGGGTTCAGTGATGGGTGATTTTGTCATACGAGAAACGACGACCATAGAGCTTGAAGAAGACGCCAAGTTATTGCCCGTGGTTCCGCCATCGACTGAAGCCGCAGAGGGTATGTCTCTTACTTAAACCATGATAAAAGCTGAAGGGTCGTCGGCGAGAGTCCCTGATAACTTGCGGCGGGATGAGCCATCAGCCTCGCGACCCGCCGAGGATCCTTCTTCGATGGTTGACATAAAAGGAAAGTGTGTAGTTGAGGATGGTTACGAGACGGGCTCTAATGTGGATGCCGACAAGGTGATTATGATGGGGAAGGGATTTACCCGACTCGAAGTACAGTCAGAGGGGTTCACGCAGACTATCGCGATCACCATGGATCGAGATTTGTTGGTTGGCACGGAGGACGTGGTCCCTTCTCTTGGTTCCCTCTGTTCTAATGTGGAGGGTAAAACCCTCGAAAAGCTGAAGGATGCTACCTTATCTAGGAGCATAGCAGGCTCGCTATTAGGGTAAATTTTTCAGTCCCTCTCATTTTTGTTTGTCGATTTTAATGTTTGTTTTTTTCTTACTCTTCGTTTTCTTTTTCTCTTTCTTTCAGGCTGTAATTTTGGAAGTTGAAAGCGCGCGAAGAGAGGAAAGGCGCAAAGTTATTTTTCTAAAGATGGAGAGAAAATACCGCGAGTACCGCAGTAAGTATCCCGAGATTTGTAGGTAGTTTGGCGAAGGCAGCAACTTCCGAGCTCTCAAAGACGAGCTGAAGAATAAAGATGACGAGTTGATAAAGGTCATCAAAAAATGCAGTGTTCTAGAGGGGGCGCTAAGAGACAAAGAGGAGGAGCTGGAGGTTAGTAGAGGGGTCGAAGCCCAGTGCAGCGATCTCCAAGGCCAGGTCCTTTCGTTGTGCACCGAGCTCGAGGAGTGTGAATTCAAAGCCGATGCTTTAAGGGGCGAGGTCGCTGAGAAGGCAACGGATCTCGAGAAGGCGGAGTTAGCTCGATCGGGGGCTATGAGGAAGATGGAGGCTTTGGAGATCGTCATCCATGTTCTTTGAGCCGAGCGAGAAAATGCCTTGGAGACGGCCAGACTTAGAGAAGAGCGGCTTGATTAATGGATTAGAGAATTGGAGAAAGAGGCTTATGGCCTTTGTGATCGGTCGCCGCTTTGGAGGCCGAGAAGGCACAATTATTGGCTCGACCATCCTCTTACTATGTTTCTAACTTCCCTAATGTTCCTCGAGATTTATACGAAGAGTGGATTCACCCCGAGGCCTAGCTGGATATATTCAGAGATTTGATGAAGGCAGGAACGAAAGCCGTCCTCGAGGATGCTCGTGTTAAGGCACATGGAGCTCAGGTCGCATGTGGTTACGATCTTGCTACACCGGAGGCCGGTGATGAAGAGGAGGATGCGGGCGTGGACCTAATTGAAGAGGACGCCTGGTATGAAGATGAGTATCCTGATGACGATAGTGATGGCGAAGGGGCGGACGAAAATGGTTTAGGCGACCAGGCCGACGGTGCGGCTGGGCTAGGCGGCGATTAGCGGCTTTTCTTTTCCTCTTTTGTGTTTCCAGACGTGCGCTTTTTGGTGGGCGTCTTCTCAAGCCTTTGTAAAATATATTCTAAGTATAAAATACCAGTTTCGTTATTTGTACCCGATCCTTTTTTTCTTCTATTTGGGTTTGTATGCTTTTTTAATTTTGTTGCTTGGTTGCCTTGGTTTTCTTGGTCATAATAATCTAGCTCGAGTGGGGTCAAACAAGGTCGAAACAAACTTAGGTTTAATCATGGCCGGGGGCTAGTGGACATTAATTCGAACAAGGCCGAACATATTGTATGTTTGTCTATAGTCGATAGCCGATTAGTGTTGATTTGAACGAGGTCGAATGTAACCTACACTTTAGTTATGGCCGAGGGTCGATTAAGTGTTGATTCGAACGAGGTCGAATGTGACCTATGCTTAGTTATGACTGAGGGCCTATCAGGTGTTGATTCGAACGAGGTCGAATGTAACCTACACTTAGTTATGGCCGAGGGCCGATTAGGTGTTGATTCGAACGAGATCGAATGTAACCTATGCTTAGTTATGGCCGAGGACCGATTAGGTGTTGATTTGAACGAGGTCGAATGTAACCTACACTTAGAGAGAACATAAATAAACTTCATGTATTTGTGCTTTGTTCATACACTTGGAGAGACTTACATATTTTCCGGGGGCTGGCTGGCATTTCAGTCCCAGTCCCAGTCTATCTAGACCCTTCATTGGTCGACCTGGAAAAGTATTGAGAGGTCGAGCAATGAACTAGCCGTCCACTGCCTTCGTCTGTGCGCACTTCAATCTTGAAGTGTCCCCTTCTTCTCCTCGTTAAAAACCTCCTCGAGAAAACCCAATTAGGACAAAACTCAAGTGAGGGAAAAGAGTACGACTTTGGGAGAGCTTCGTCTTTTAGAAGTTGAAGTACTTGAGGTGTGTAATATTCTAGTTGTTTGATAGTCGCTTTCCTTCCATCGTTTCTAGTTGGAATGACCCTTTGTTCGCTGTTGCCGTGATTTTGTACGGGCCATCCCAATTCGTTCCTAGTTTGCCTTCCCGTGGGTCTTTGCTCGCTTGTATTTTAGCTTTAAGCACATAATCTCCGACTTTAAGTGGCCTGATCTTTGCCTTTTTTTATAATAACGCTCTGCTTGTTGCTTTTGGATGACCATTCATACGTAGGCCATATCTCTTCATTCCTCGACTTCGTCGAGCTCCTACCTTCTGTTGTCGTCATTCCGGGGTCCGCTTTTACGGGAGTACCTTAGGCTGGGCTCTCTGACCTCGACTAATATTACTGCATTAGTCCCATAGACTAATGAGTATGGCGTCTCTCCTGTGCTCGTCTTTGGCGTTGTTCGGTAGGCCCAGAATACTTCTAGTAATATTTCAGGCCACAATTCTTTGGCGTTTTCGAGTTTCTTCTTCATGATGTTCAATATCGACTTATTGGAGGATTCCGCTTGCCCGTTTCTCGCGGGTTGGTATGACGTTGAGAGTATTCTTTTGATGTGCCATTTTTCAAAAAACTCAGCGACCTTTTTTCCCGCAATTTGGGGTCCGTTGTCGCAGTTGATCTCTTTGGGGAGACGGAAACAGCATATGATGTTTTTCCATATGAAAGCGATCACTTCCTGTTCGCGTATTTGGGCGAATGCTCCTGCTTTTACCTATTTAGAGAAATATTCAGTCAAAACTAAAAGAAATCATACGTTACCTTGTCTTGCCGGGAGGGGGCCCACGATGTCCATTCCCCGTTTGATGAACAGCCAAGGGGAAGTTACTGAGTGTAGGTGTTCGCCTGCTTGGTGGATCATTGGGGCATACTTCTGGCATTGCTTGCATTTTTTCACGAAATCTGTGGCCTCCTTTTTCATGGTGGGCCAATAATACCCTACCGTATGAGGTATCTGACCAAAGCTCGATTTCCGGAGTGAGCTCCACAGTGGCATTCGTGTACTTCTTCAAGGACGCGCCGCGTCTGATTTGGGCCTAAGCATTTCGCTGGAGGGCCGCCATATGTCCTCTTGTACAAGTCGTTGTGAATTATATTGTATCTGGCTGCTTACATTCGCTGTTTCTTCGTCTCTTTTTTATCATTGGGAAGTACGCCATCCTGCAAATATGTAACAATACGGTTGCGCCAGTCCCAAGTCAGGTTTATGGTTCTTACCTCGATTTGATCTATCGATGGGTTGAGGAGGTGGACCACATTTCTTTCTCCGATTGTGATGTTTATGGTGGCTGCTGTGGCGAGGCCATTCGCCTCGGTGTTCTGTGCTCGGGGGATCTGGTCGAGTTAACATTCGTCGAACTCGGATAGCAGCTTGCAGATTTCACTCTGTGACTTGGTTGACCACGAGTCGAGAATCACAGTGCAATTTTAGCTACTTCGCCCCGTATTTGAGTGCTAGTCTTAGTCCTGCAATTAGGGCCTCATATTCGGCCTCGTTGTTAGTCATGTCCGGGCATCTGATGGACTGGCGAATCACTTCGCCTGTTGGGACTTTGAGTACGGGTCCCAGCCAAGATCCTAACGCGTTAGATGCGCCATCAGTGTATAAGACCCAGAGATCTTGTGTTTGGAGAGAAGCGTGGATGGCTTCCTTTTCGACTTTAGGCATTATTCTTGCACTGAAGTCAGCGACGAACCCTACGAGGACCTGTGACTTTATCACCATTCCAGGCTGATATGTAATATCGTGCTCACTCAGTTCGATGGCCCATTTGGCCAACCTGCCCGATAGCTCGGATTTATGCAAAATGCTTCTTAAGAGGAAAGTCGTGACGACCGAGATGGGGTAGCATTGGAAATATGGTCTAAACTTTCATGAAGCTACGACCAAGGCTAGAGCCAGTTTTTCAAGATGGAGGTATCTTGTCTCGGCATCGACTAGTGTTTTGCTAGTGTAATAGATGGGGATTGCGTGCCTTTATTTTCTTGGACTAGGTACACGCTCACAGCTACTTCGGATACAGCAGGATAGACAAGGAGGGGTTGTCCCGGTTCTGGTTTTCAAAGTAACGGTGACGATGACAAGTATACCTTTAACTCCTTCAGGGCTTGGACGCACTCATGGGTCCATTAGAGGCCTTTCTCCTTTTTGAGTATGCCGAAGAACTTATGGAACCTAACGGAGGATCGTGAAATGAACCTCGAAAGGGCGCGGATACGGCTAATCAACTTTTGGACCTGTTTTTTGGTGGTCAAGTGCTCTGGTATCCCTTCGATGGCCTTGATTTGGTCTGGATTGACCTTGATACATCGCTGCGACACTAGGAAACCCAAGAATTTTTTTGAGACCACGCCAAATGCACATTTTTCGGGGTTCAATTTCATACCGTCTTGCCTGAGTATGCCGATGGCTTCTCTCAAGTGGTCAATGTGATCTTCTTTCCTTTTGTATTTGACCAGCATGGTCGTCTATGTAGACTTCTATCATTTTACCGAGTTGGTCTTTGAACATCTTCGCCACCAACCTTTGGTAAGGTCCGAAAGGCATGACTCTGTAGTAGTACGTCCCCTGGTGGGTGATGAAAGTGATTTTTTCCCAGTCCTCTTCCTCCATGAGGATCTTATTATAGCCCGAGTAGGCATCTAAGAAACTTATTAGCTCGTGCCTGGCTGTGCGTCAATGAGTTGGTCGATATGGGGTAATGAAAATGAATCCTTGGGGCAAGCTTTGTTTAGGTCAGTGAAATCTACGGACATCCGCCATTTGTCGTTCTTCTTTTTTACCATGGCTATGTTGGCGACCCATTAAGGGTACTTTGACTCCCTGACGGAGCCATTTTCCTATAATTTTTTCACTTCTCGCGTACTGCATCGTTAATTGCGGAGTTGAACTTATGCCTAACCTGCCTCACCGGGGGGGTAGAGTGGATCGATGTTCAATTTATGCGTGGTGATCTCCTTCGGGATACCTGGCATATCTGCATAGCTAAAAGCAAATAAGTCCGTGTTAGCAGTTAAAAATTCACGAAACTTACCTGGTTCCTGAAGTTTGCAGCCGATGTAAGCTTTCTTGTTGTGGTCGATGCTGTTTAATTGAACGGGGTCGAGGTCCTCTAAGGTCGATCTTGCTGACTCGATCATATCGGGGTCTCTGATGACGTCCTCGCTGTCATCGTATACCGACCTCGACCCTGTTGATTTCTATGCCTCCTTTTCTTAATCCTTTATTTGTTGGGTGGCTGTACAGTCTAGGGCGATGCGGTAGCATTACTGGGACATGCATTGCTCCCCTCGTATATTGAATATTCCCTATGGAGTTGGAAATTTGATGACTTGGTACAGCTAGAAGGGATAGCTCTCATGGTGTGTATCCGTGGTCGCCCTATTATGGCGTTGTATGATGTGTCATGGTCCATGATGTGGAATGTGGTTTCTAGAGTGACGTCACTCACTAGGACGGGGAGTGTAACCTCGCCGGATGTTCGCTCAACTGCATTGTTAAAGCCTGTTAGTATGATGCACCGTGGCACTATCTTGTCCTCGAGTTTCATTTGTACGAGTACTCGAGGATGGATAATACAAGCCCTACTAGCATCGTCTACCATAATCCGTCTTACGTCGGTATCTAAAATTCATAAAGTGATAACAAGAGCATCATAGTGAGGGAAAGCCAAACCGTTGGTGTCTAATTTATCGAAGATGATACTTTCTTCGAGTTCATCATATCGTTCGTCAGTGATCGACCGTTTGAGCTTGTGGTTTATGGTGAACTTCACACTGTTGATGGAAGCGTCGTCCCCGCCTCCGATGATCATGTGGATGGTGCGGGCTGGCGAGGGCGGTTTCAGCGTCACTTAATGTTGTTCAAATCACCTGGCAAAGTTGGTCCTTCCCCGATTGCTCAGCAATTCTTTGAGGTGTCCCTGTTGCAGCATGTTTACGACCCCCTATCTTAGGGCGATGCAATCTTTGGCTTTGTGTCCTCGCTCTTGATGGAACTCGCAGAGGGCATGTGATTTTCTGGTATTCGGGTCTGACCTCATTTTTTATGGCCACTTCACCTTCGGTCCAAGCTTCTCCAAGGCGTAGACTATCTCTGTAGGTGACATGTAAAAATTATGAGCGGATAGTAAAGGGGACATACCTCTATCGTTCCGGTGAGTCCCCGTTTTTGATCGGGGTGGGCCTTCTTCATGGCGGGATGAGGATGCAGCGGTGGTTCTGACATATGGGAAATGTCGTTCCCGGTTTGGTCGTGAGGTCGGGAGATCTCTTTTGATATTATTTCTTCGATCTTTTCTAGATTCTGCTTGCACCAAGGTCAGTCGATGGGTCGGCCCATTGAGGTCGTCCTCCTCTGCTCGGACTTCGGTACAATATGTGTTATGTACCATTTCTGCTCATCTCGTTTTGAAAAGTTGCTACCGCCATTCCTTCCAATACATTTGGCAAGGTCATTCTTACTCGGTTAAACAGGGCGAGGAAGTCTCTCAGCCCTTCTCTCGGAGACTATTTAATAGCAAAGATGTCGTTTACTCTTACCTCGGCCTTCTTGGCCTCGGCATGGGCCGTTAACGAACTTATCGGCCATTTCCTCGAAGGTTTCAATGGAACGTCCGGGCAGTTGTGAATACTAGGTCAATGCGCCTCCCGTGAGTGTCTCGCCGAATTTCTTTAGTAGAATGGAGGATACTTGTTCTTTAGCGAGGTCATTGCCTTTCATAGCGGTGACGTAGTGAGTCACATGATCTTCGGGGTCGGTTGTACCATCATATACTTTCAGATAGGGCGGCATTTTAAAGGTCTTTGGTATGGCATGTGGGGCAGCACTGTCACTATATGGCTGTTCGACGAACCGACCAGCATCCCTCTTCGGCAAGAGCTTAGGAGCGCCTGGTATTTTATCGACCTTTTTTGGTGTTCTCTCATTTGGTCCCGAAGTACCTTGTTGTTATTTTTCATTTCCTTCATCCTTTTCAGAATGACCGTGAGGGCGTCGTCACCTGCATTACTAACAATATTGTGAGTGATACATGTCGTTGCGGTAGGAGGAGGAGGTTGATCATGTTGCTCGTCCACTGGTGGTATAACTCAAGTTCTTGCGTTTTCTGTGGTCGTATCCCGAACGGGCTTATGGAAGACGCCGGCCAGCGTATCAATTAGCCAAGCCTCAAGAAGCTTCTTTATTGCTGGTGGTGCCTCCTCTACCGCGGATGTGGAGGCTGTCTTAAGAGATTTTGTGATGCTGCAGTGGGGAGGGGGTGACCCACCTCGCCTGGGGGAGGTATTGGGTGTTGTGTCCTCGTCCACTACTTCAGAGCTCTCATGGATGATGTTCATGAGGTTGGTAGTGATGCCGCTCATTATTCTCGTTCTTTCTTCTCTTTTACCTGCCATGTTAGATCTATGTATGCAGAGGAAAAAGGGTTCTTGTTCTTGGTTTTTTTGTTAGTGACCAGTGTCAGGGCCCAAATTGCTTGACCAAAAAGTGTAACTTTTGGCTAAACTATTAAATTTATGTAGTAATGGGTTAAATATTGTTAAAGATAATAACTCTAGATGCGAATCTTAAAAACGTGCGTGTGATGGGACAGATCCAGTGAAACATTGACAATGATAGACACAAAACATTCATAATGAATGAGCAATAATGGAGGAGTGACTAGTAATAAATAACAATAAATGACATTTATGTAAATAAGAGGAATGATTCACCCAATAAATGATGGATTGGACGAATGTTCCTCCTGACAATGATGAATGACAGATAAATCCAAGGTTTGTTCAAATTCTTCTCGGATCTGGTGGAAAAGTATGGAATAATATGGGCAAGAATCTTGATAGAAAGGTAATCTTGTATTTTTACAAAAGAGATCGAATCTTCTCCTGAAAAGCGTTCTTATCAATTGAATATTACATGCCTTCTTTTTTCCCTCTTTTCTTATTTATTTGAGACATATCTCTAACCAACCCTAATGGTACAAGTGCAGAGAATATTCACTAGAATATTCTCTTTAATATCCTATTTCAAAAATTAGCCGTTACTGCTCTGTCAGTGGTACTCGACCTCAATCATTGTTGACACCTCGACCACGAATCTTGCTGCTCCCTGGCCGACCTCGGCTGACTCTTCCCTTAATACTATATTACCCTAAATATTCTAGGGTAGATTCTGTCCCATACATGTATGTGGTTTTGAACTGTCATTACAATTTATTCTTTCAACCAGATCTCATGAATTTAGTTTTTTATTTTTGTTTTGTGTGTATAATCAATTCTCATTTAAATTGGGACTTTTTAAAAAGCAAGTCTAGTTTAATTAAAAGAATATATTAATTTTTTAAACTGTATTGAAAAGGGGACGCGAAAATAATCAGCTAGGAAGCTAGAGGAATTGAACTTTTATCCGAGTTAACTAGCAGTTGTGTGGTAGCGAGGAAAGTTGATTGTTGTCTCTATAACACTGGGGCTACTGTCCAGTGCATAGATTTTGTTTTTATTCTGTTTGTGAGTTGTATATAATTTCAATGGTAATAAAAGTTTTTTAATTACCAAAAAAAAAAAAAAAAAAAAAAA
>MCJB01049020.1:199228-244733 GCA_002018475.1 Nicotiana obtusifolia
GGTGTGGCAAATCATAAAATAAAAGATAAAAAAAATTGAAAGTGGGTGAAATGTTTACATGTAATCGGTTAAAATTTAATAAGAAAAAGGGATGCATTAACATGTTAAACTATGAGAGGAAAAAGGACTTCAAAACCTAAAAGGGATGGAAAGAAATCTTAAATATTGAGAAAATAATTGATTATCTATTCCTAAATGTAAGGAAACTAATTAAATATTTATTCCTAAATATTAGGAAATATTAGGAAATATTAAATGATCATTTTGTCTAATGTGAAATCAAAATTTAAAGGATAAAACAGACGAACGATATTTCGTTAAGAGTTTTCGTGCTTCTAATATAAAAATATAGATAGATTGATAGTAGATAAATATAGATAGATATAGATTAGACACTTGACTTCCAAACTTTCTTATCGAGCCTCTGTGGCTTGTGTTCCTAGGAAATGGCACTTCTAAAGTCTATACTGGGAAAGATTCTCCTTGAATGTCATAGTCGAGAATGCATTCTCAAAATTCAGTAAGAATGGTGATTGGTGGGTTATTTTCATCTAAACCATTAGTCTGCTCGTCGCCTGTTAATAAAACTTATTTTCCATCTGATAATCACGTTAACATTAGAGCATCGTCCTCCCGACCCCATCCTCCCCCCCCTCCCCCCCGGGGGGGGGAAGAAATTTTCAATGAAATAAATAAATTAGCTTTAGAACATTGTATTGTATTTTAGTGCTATTCTTAAGATCCTCCAGCACGGCATTTCATTGAGACCACAGATCTTGCCTGTTGCAAAGAGTAGAACTCAATTTATAGAGTTCATTGCAGAGTCAATAGAAGTATCATTCTCGTTTACACGTACACTAATTAATGTCTATTGGAGCGAAACGCGTCATTAAGACGGGCAAAGCGATTCCAAGGTTAAAAGGAAGACGTGGATCATTCATACACAAACCAAATAAACAAAATTGGTAATATTGCGAAAAACATTTTGTACTTCAAGTGATCGGTGTAGATTTGAGTGCTGGACCCAGTGATAAGAGCTGCTCCTTTACATTCTATAGGTGAAATCCTTACAAAATCCTTCATTTCTCATTCCTATCAGGGACCTCCACCCCTACCTATCCCGAAAATAATAGTAATAATAAGAGCAGGGATGTCGCAGTTGTTATCTCTGAGGTGATTGCTGTGTGTTTCTTCTGAAGGATCATAATAGAAGACCATCCTCCCATCCCCCGCCCCTGCACTCTGTAATATGGTTAGAAAGCAAAGTGGAGGGTATAGATGGAACTCGAATTATGAAGTTCAACATAGAAATTTCCCTTATCCATTCTCAAGGATCTCTTTGTGCACGTGCATGCATGCGATGCTGCAATACTTGTAATTATATCTGTGAAAGGGAACCTTGCCAGCCAATGACCCGTTACAGCAAGAACATAGAATGTCAGTTGCCGAGCCACTTGGAGCAGAAGCTGAGCCGGTGCCTTGAGCTTTGAGGGCTGCCGCAGCAGCTAATCTTCTCTCAGCTGCAGCTGCTCTTTTTTCCCTTTCAGCATCTTGAGCTCTCCTTAATTCCTCCTGATTGGCAAAACAAAGAAAACATATCAGAGACCAGCACTTCCAAGACCAATTCCCATTCGAGCAGTTATAAGCGCATAACAAGAATACGGCAGAAATACGTTCTATGACCTCTTTTGATATTTTTGCTGAAAGACTAGAATGAGAATGTCCTTTAAGAGCTGAAGCAGCAAGCATTCCTCTCCCAGATTCAGATGGAGCAGTTTGGACTTGAGCAGCCTCAGCCTGCAAAACTAATGTCAGAATGCTGCGAGATAGAGAGAGATAATAGGAGAATAAACAAATTAGCCCGTGTGTGGGTGCTTAAGAGGCAAATGAGAGACTTCTAGGCTGCTTACCGTTAGTCTTTTTTTCCTCATCATACGGAGAACAAAAAAGAAGGAAAAGACACATTTGATGAACGTTGAAGAGAAAATTTCTTGACAACCAAAAAAAACAACTCTAGAACTTTGCTTCTTAATTCATGCCATGCAATCCGACTAAAGCAAGAAGATGAACCAACAATTATTTTTGCAAGATAGCACTAAGGATGTGGAAAATTGTTCGGATTCATAAACTACTAGGAAAATAAAAAATACATCACCTGAGCCTTTTTTTG
This sequence comes from Nicotiana obtusifolia, assembly GCA_002018475.1. Lineage (NCBI taxonomy): Eukaryota > Viridiplantae > Streptophyta > Magnoliopsida > Solanales > Solanaceae > Nicotiana > Nicotiana obtusifolia. The sequence continues at coordinate 201,399 of MCJB01049020.1, forward strand.
CTTTGCTTTCCGCAATTTCTTCAACTCCTTTGACCTAGCTTTCTTCTTAGCGTCTTTCTCTGCCTGGGGAGAGAGAAATAAAATTGTACATATTAGATAGCCACAATGCAGCATAAAACATATTTTCACTGATTGGCTTATTCAAAAACAGATTATTTGCAAAACAGTGTCATTAGGAACAATCAAGTACACTTCAAGTCATCTATATTTGCAATGTGCCTAATACAATACTTTTTAAATGATGGAGAAGCTCATCACATTTTCTGACTTCCTTGACATGTTAAGAAGAGAAAGTGACCAATATTATAGAGCGGTCAAATAAATTGTATTAATCCGTTTTTGATACACGCCTAATGACACTGTTTTACACTTCCTAAAGGAGGGAAGCAGTCTTACAATCTTCACAAACATTTCTGAAAGAGATAATAATCGCTTGAACTTACTAATTCAAATCCCCCAACTCTGACTCAGAGATCGGAAAACATCAGATAGAGCCCAAGTAATAACGACGACGGCTAAATCAATTTCCTATAGAGTCCTATGTCTAAATATAGGATCCTCTTCAAGAATATTACCTTAACATCCTTAAATATAGGAACCGGGGCAGAAAATTACACCGGCCATTTGTCACCCCCTAAAATAATGAAGAATTTACCTGTTTAGCAGCTTGTGTTTCCTCCATTTCTTTAGTCAATGCGCTAGGCACCTTAGCAGCATGCCAATCCCACTTGTCAACGTTCGATGCCATGAAGCGCCTAAATGTGTTTCTCACTTCTTTTTCAGTTGCAAGCATATACGGAGTTTTCCCTCTCTCGTCTTTGAGGGAAGGATCCATACCCTGTTCTAGAAGTTCCAAAACCTTTTCAGAGTCCCCGCACTTTGCTGCTTCATGTAAAGGAGTGGACGTACCAATTGTGTCATTATCACTATCACTGTCACTTGATATGATGGCATCGCGAGATGGAGTAACACTAGAACATGCTTTGGTCATTTCCCTAGTGTCCAAATATTCCTTCAAAACCTCCATGGACTCATTAGACTTGCTGCTCGGACCACTTGCACATAATAGTGACGCATCTTCACAATCAGGTGCAATTCGCTCATTTACTTCAAAGGATACTTGAGTCAACAAGCCATATATTCGTCGAGCTTCCTTGTAGGTAGGTCTTCGGACAGTCAAAGGAATATTTCTAATAACATTAGGCTGACAGACAAAATATGGTCGATCTCCGTCAAAAAACAGTTGGCGGTTGTCAGAGGGAGCACATATGAAGATACAGGACGAAACAGCAAAGTAAGGCTTCCATGAAGTGAGCAAATCTTGGATTTCCTGGTTATCAAACAGCAAAATTATCATCACAAAATATGAGGTTAGCCCAGTTAAAAAAAAAATCAGCTTTCCTACTCCATAGTGCCTCTGCTCTATGTTCAATATGACAGCCAAATAATCCCCCTCCTTTTGTTTCTTTTTCAAATCAGAGAGAGAGCCACTTCAAGTAGTAAAATCAATAAGGAAGAAGCACTCAAGCCCTCTAAAAGCTAGTACAATCTTACAATCAGAAACATAAAACTAAACTAAAAATAAAAAATAAAAAAAAACAAATGCATAGAAAGCAGAAATCATAGCATGGATAATACATCAACTTTATTAAGGGCAATTTAACCGAGAGTATTATTTGAAAAGCTCAACCCATTGCCACCAGAAGAAAAGAGAAAAGGAGGAAAAAACGAATAAATTTCATTATTAGCATTGAAAAAGGCAAGAAAAGATGTTGGCACTCCTGCTTGGAAGGGGATGCTTTTGTTACTATTAAGAAATAAGCGTAATTTGGCAAGTCACACTGAATAGGGCACAGATCATACTGCAACAGAATCTCTCTTATGTAAACATCAACCCCTTTACCTTTTTAAGAGCAAGTTCATTATGCCGACGAATTGATGCTCCAGCAGAGTGCGCAATCTTGCCACTTGCATCTTTTGATGACTGTTTCTTTCCAGCCTTAGCTCGTATAACATACCTAAAAGAAAGGTAAAGTAGTATAAGTTAGCCACATTCTCTCAGAAGGGATGCAGGAATATGTAAGCTCCAGATCAAGAACAAGGGAGCATGGAAAAAGGAAAACAAAAGAACCTGACTCTTAAAGCCAAGGTAGAAAACGATGACAGCAGCACTGAAATCCGTAACAAGACAAGTTAGGAATGCAGCCAAGAGAATGGACACTAGTTCCAAGAGTCAACAAATCTTGAATCTCGAAATTCTAAAGGAAAGCAAAGAGGACCTTTAAAACAGGACTCCTCGCTGTAAGAGAGAGATTTGCCACATGCAAGCAAAGTGACCAACTATATAGAGAACCAAACAGGGGAACTGACTCAGTCTGCTGCTGCAAATAGAATGCTGTAGAAATCTTTTTAATAAAAAAATCAAAAGTTTAACTAGGATATGCTAAAGATTTATTAATAATTAAGAAATAACAGTAAGTACATGTGGGGAGGAGAAAATAGACATGAACCATGACCTTCTTGAAAGAAAAAATAATAAGGAAGTTCCATCCACATTCTGATACTTTTTGACTAAAGGAATAGGGCAAGGATAGACAGATACAACACTCATATCCCATTTAGTTACATTCATTCTCATTGTGGAGGATGCTAGAAGTTATGGTTTGTAATTTGTCTTTCTACCTGTAAATTTAAGCAACTTTGTGAAGCTCGTATTTGGCGCATGGTTATACAAACATGTTTTGCTTATTTAATTTTTTTGCTCCAAAAGATTTTTAAATTGCAGACAATATTTGATTATTTCTTTACCCTCAGAATCTAGAGTATACACATTTTTTGTAAAGTCGTCAACAGAATTAGGCGTCCAATAACTGCAGAGTGTAGATTCTTTATTGATGCACTATGCAGGGATCAAATGGTTAAACCGAAACTATACCAGAAAACGATTTGAAATTTTCTCATCTACTACTCAGAGTAAATTATCAACAGGTCTCACAAGATATAAGAAAAACTTGATTAGCGTAGTAGGGACAAAGTTCATTGCAACAAAAAGAAAAGTTCATCTCAACATCTTGTAAAAGATATTTCATTTCAATATCTTGTAAAAGATATTCTTCGAACTAGTTGTTTTGGCACGAAGATAATTGTACAAAAGAAGCATCCCACTTTTTATTACAACAAAAACTCTAACCTGTGGAATGTCTTATGTGCCACAACTGCAGTACCATCAAAAACACAGCCTGCAAAATGCCCACCTCTTGCAAGCAACATGATCCTCAAACGGGTATTATCCCTTGGTTCATGTATCAGATATTTCAACTTCTCAGTCACTTCACTTTCTGTCAGATGAATCTTATTCCTGATATCATCTGCAGCAAGCGTCTTCTTGTTCTCAAACAAAATGTTCTCTGACTCATTCAGGAGTAAAGTCTTCCACATTGAAAGGATCTCCCCATCATGCAATTTTAAAAATATTCTATTCTTAATATCTCCAACTATTCTTCGCTGCAGATCATTTGATCGACCAGATTCTTTGTCATCATCTTCATCATCTGATCCAGAAATACTTGATAAATCATAATCCTTACATAGGGAATCAGATTTCATCTCATCAAAGTCTTCCTCCTTTAGAGTGTCTCTCCCAGCAATGCTTAGCTTTATCTGATATCAGTACTGACAAGAAATTACTATAACGAAAATATGAACAACCACTTTAATGGTATCAGCACCTTCAGGAACAAAGATATTGACAAAAAGCTGGAAATGATATTTTCCTTTTTGTAGCACTGGAGAAGAGGGGGAGGATGCAGATTGGAAGCTTTAGAGGCAGATTAACCAAGTGACAATTTCAGAAACACAAGCTAATTTGAAGTGCTTCTAGTGCAATGACGAATAGCCTTTGGTTGTAAAGTTCTAGCACAGCCATCTGTTTCAATTGCCACTCTGGTCATGTGGAACGAATGGTTTTATTTGTAAACCTTTATAAGCAAGGTCATATCGAAGAATCTGAAGCTATTTTCTAGAGGTGATTTCAGATATCAAAGTCATGCAACGTTCACCTTATTGTATAAGATGAAGTATTAATAGATAAAACATTCTTTCGACTTACTTCATAAAATAAAGGTATTCTTTTGCTGCACATATTGAAACTAATTCCCATAACCCCAGCTCCTAAATTCTACTAGTGATACATCATAAGCCTAGATTATTTCATTTCAAAAGCTAGAAAGTACAAATATTGGGATCTAGTTCCAAAGGGATACTCAATTAACTAAACCAAAATACCGTAAAAAGAGTTTGTTACAAGGTCATTATCTAGTGCTTTCTTGAGGGTAAGCATTTAGTTTTTGAGAGTACATCTCTAAAAGTTCCCTCTTTATATATCACTTACTACTGTCTTAGGTAATCAGAAAAGAATATAAAAATTAATTTGAGGATAAACGGAAAAGATTAAGTATCAACTACTAGCAATAAGTTGTGCCTAACCAAAAAAATAATAATAATACTTCGAATTCGATTATAAAGATAAAAATCATATATCAGTCCTATAGGTCGCAAGGTGCTAATTCACAGCAATGCTCAACTTCAAGAATAAGGCACGAAAAAAGCAATCAATTAAACTTCTTCTTTTTAAGTTTGTCAATTACAAAATCCTCACACTTCACCTTACAAAAAACCTCACACCGAATTAGTGTTATACTATGAAGACAGATTAAAATATCAACCAACTACGCCTCAGTTCCATATCAGTTGAGATCAGCTCAAATAGTCCTATATATCCATTCCGCTCTATACAGGCCCATTTCAATCCAGCATGATAATATATAAAATTTATCAAAAAACATAATTTCAATAAAAGAGAGACGAAAGAAAATTAGTACGTTTAGTCGATGAATATCGGATTTGAAGTGGGAGCGCTGGTCATGGAGAGACTCAAACACCGCTTTACAAGTATTGCAGGACCACCTCTGTTTCGCGTTATTCCTATTATTACTCGAACTCTCCGTGTTTTGCGCATCCTTTTTGGATTCGTCATCAATGGATACGTCGTCTAGGGTTTTGACTGAGAGACTTTCGAGTGGTTCGACTACGTAGAGTGGCGACGCTGATGGAGATTCGAGGAGGCGGCAGGAATCAAAGAAGTCCGGCGGTAGTTCGAAGATTGAACGGTGCCGTTTTACGTCGGAGATTGGTTGCCTGAATTGAGCGCGGCGATGCTGGACGGCGGCGGCGGCGGAACATGGAGCCTCCGTCGACATTATGGCAACGTTGATTAATCCAAACAGGCAGTAATAGTGGTTCAGTGTTTGAATATATAGGGATTGATTTTAAAATAAGGAGAGAAAAAAAGAGAAAAATATCGGGGGTAATAGCACCGGAGGTTACTGAGGTTTTAGACAAGTACAGATGCACCACTTTGAGGGGTCCTTTCGTTGAAGAGAAGTTATTTCGGTATAAATTATTCCGCGATTAATTATTCCATCTTTTCATAAAATTTAGTATCTATGAACACATTAATAATGATATGTAATGATTTAAATATTTATTTATATGAAAGAACAATAAAATTTAATTAATGAATAAATTTTTATATATAATAATACAACAATCATCTAACTGCCGAAAAATATTATTACATTAGCATAATATATGAATTTAAAATAAAAGGGCATCATCATAACTTACTCAAATAATAAAATTTTATCATGTTAGTTAGATAATTATGTATTATAGTTTGAAAATATTTAATATAATGGTATCTTAACGAACACTTATTTGTAGATGATATTTGTGTATGTTTCCTTTTAATGGTTTAGTTGTTCTGCCATAACCATCACTCTTGTTGACGATATTGATATCTCTCTTGAAAGAGCAACATATAATTGTTCGTATAATAAAATATCTTGCAGTGAATATAGTTCAATATTTAGTATGTTTCTCCTTGTGCTTTTATGTATTATAGTTGCAAAATATAAACATACTGAAAATTATTTTCACAAAATTTAAAAAGATATTCTTTAGTTTTGGAAGACGAAAGTTCAATTTGGGAATAAACACATATTTAGATGTATATTGACCAGTATCATAATTTCAGCATGTATGACGGTATTATCGAAACTTCTATATACCATCTGTGTACTATTAAATAAGCTATTCGGCATATCTAAATTTTTCAGTAGCATGACAGGCAATGTTTTATTCAAATCAATCTATATGCAATGGAAGATCAATTTTAACTTAGTCTATATTTATGATGAAACTAACATATATAAGAAATAATAAACTTGACAAACAAACTTGTATAGTAGAAGGTCATTTGGCATTAAAGTATTTAAGTATTTTACTTGGTAGTAATGGTTTGTATCATCTTCTGTGGAGTCAAAAACTAAACATAATTTTATTTTTACCATGAAACTTAGCAATTAATCTTTTATTCAATTGATCAATATATTCATTTCTGCTAGCTAAGATAGCTATTTGATTTCTATCATGTAATTTGTATAAATTGCGTGTTAATTTATGATAAAATATTTTTCTTATTAAATGCACTACTATTACAATTGGGATTGATAACAAAGTGTTTTGGAAGAACTAAATCATCTTTTATTAGATGCTCTTCTTCATTTCCGACACGAAGCTAGAAGTCACTAAATGCTGGATATGTTCTTACTTTTATATTTTTTGTCAGATGAACGTTTTCCATTTGAGGCGATATGTATAATTTTGGCAAGCTAGTTTTTATAGTCTTTGCTTTCGTCGATTTTGGAACTACTGGTAGTACTTGACATAAATCATCACACAAACCATTACTTTTCTACCAAATGGTTCATTAATATCTAATGTATCTCTAAAAGTCCGGTCAATTGTTTCGATCATTCGACGCTTAGCCATAACCGCTTCATCCCACATTATCAATTTTGCGTTCCTCATAAATTTAGCACCACTACTTTGCTTTGACATATTTGTGGTTGTTTGAATAGGTATATCAAATCTAAAGTGAGTTGTACGACCTCATAATTAAATCATTGTTGGTATACCATTTGTTATTATTGGTAACAGTATCATGCCTCTTGATCTAACATTTGCAAGCAATGCATAATACATGAATATTATTTCGATGCCGTCATATGCATCTACAAAGAATAATCCTGCAATACCAGAGTTGACTCTTTATAATATAGTCTTAAAAGCTTTGTTCTTGTTCAGGATTTAGCTCTGATTGTGCTTCCTCAAACACGTGTATAGCTTTTTGATTCTTAATACTATACTAACCCTTTATACTTTGTGTTTTAATTTTTTTAATCTCTAACGCTCTTTTTATGGAATAAATCTATGTATCCTGAGACTTCTTTTAACTTGAAAAATAATTTTACTCATATGATAAATTTAAAAAATAATTGAATTGAATCTTTTGCTAAGTAATTAATTAAAAGATATAATTATTTGGTCTTTGTAACCACCCGACTTGTCGTTTTAAGAATTAGCATCTCGTTCAACGACTTAAGGTCACGAGCAGCTTTGTGATGTGTATTATGACTTACGTGTGTGGTCGAGTTTGGTTTTTCGAATGATTCAGGATTAAATTGAAAGAACAATTCTTATTTTTGAAGCTTAAACAAAAGGAGTTGATCGGAGTTTGACTTGTGAGAAAATGACTCCAAAATAGAATTTCGATAATTCTAATAGCTTTGTATGGTGATTTCGGACTTAGGAGTGTGTCTGGGTATTTATTTGAAACCCGTAGTTGAATTTAGCTTGAAATGGCAAAAAAGAAATTGAAGGTTTGGAAGTTTGACCAGGGAGTTGACTTTTTGATATCGAGGTCGGAATCGGATTCTGAAAATTGAAATAGGTCTGTTATGTCATTTGTGACTTGTGTGCAAAATTTAAGGTCAATCGGACTTGATTTGATAGGTTTCACCATCGAATGTAGAAGTTGGAATTTCTTAGTTTCATTAAGTTTGAATTGAGGTGCGATTCATCGTTTCGATGTTGTTATATGTGATTTGAGGCCTCGAGTAGGTCCGTAATATATTTTGGGACTTGTTGGTATGTTTGGACGGGGTCCCGAGGGGCTCGAGTGAGTTTCGGAGTGGTTTCGGACCATTTCGAAGCATTTTTAACTGCTAGTTTTTAGCCACAGAGGTATGAATCGCGATCACGGACAAATGGTTGTGATCCCGAAGAGCAATTTTGTTGTTTGGACACTGTTCATTGCGATCGCGGAAGCCTTTTCGCAATCGCGTAGAGAAAAATTCTGCCGCACTGACGTGACTTTGGAAGCTTTCTCGCAATCTATAAAGAATTTGGAGATGATCCAAAAATAAAAGTTATCGCCCTTTGTGTCTAATTTTCAGAAATAAAATTGTTTGACGTTTGGAGTTGTGTACAAAAAGTTATGAAAGATAAACTACAGGCTGTCTGGGAAGAGTTTGAAAATCGCGAAGAAGAAATTACTGCTGCGCAGGGCTGACTTTGGAAGCTTATATCTCGAAATCTATAAGGAATTAGGAGATGAGCGAAACATAAAAGTTGTAGTTCTAGATATATAGTTTTCAAAAAGTTAAACCATTTGTCATTTGGAGTTCTGTACAAAAAATTATAACCATTATACTATAGGCTGTCTGGAAGAGTTGGGGAGTTTGTGCTTCGCGATCACGATTGGTTATCCGCGATCGCGAAGAGCAAATTTTGAGCTGAAAAATTTTGTGCTTCACGATCGCGAAGAGTAAATGCCTGGACAGAAGATATATTTCGAGGTTTCGGCCATTTTAACATATTTGGAGCTATGGAGCTCGGATTGAAGTGATTTTTTAGGCGATTTTCGAAAGATTTTCAAGAAAAATATCGGGGTAAGAGTTCTTAACTCAATTTTGGTTAAACTACCTAAATTATTTTTATCATTAAATTAGTATTATGGATTGAAAATGGTAGAAATTTTATAGACTTTAAATTGAGGATTTGGAGGTCGATTCGTTATCGGAATGTGATAAAATTGATATGGTTGAACTTGTATCGGAATGGGTGTTTGAATTTCGTGAAATTTTTTTATCGGGTTTCGAGAGGCGAACCCCGTGTTGACTTTTGGTTGACTTTTTAATATGAGTTTTTAAGTCGACGTTTTATTATCCGGAATTATTTCCGATGAATTTTAATGAAGTTATACAATTAATTTGAATAGATTTGAGTTGTCCGGAGGTCAATTCAAGCAAGAAAGCTATTTTGAAATATCGGCATAACTTCAAAAGGTAAGTACCTTGGCTAACCTTGAGTGGGGGAATTATCCCTTAGGCATTGAGTCTTTTGTGAAAATTGTGTGATTGAAAGCCGTGTACGCAAAGTGACGAGTACGTACTTTGTTTATATCGGTTGAAATTCGTAGATGCCCTTATGTATTAAATTAAAAAATTGTTAGAACTTAGTATATCTTGATTTTTCATGCCTCATTCCTTGTTTGTCGAGTTTGTATTTTATATGATAATTTTGTGTGATTGCTACTTAGATTTTTATGTGAATTCCATGTGTTTGTTGATTGATATTTCTTGAAAATAATCACATTATGAATTTTTCATCTGTAAATAATTAATTAAATAAGTTTAAATTGAGGCGCTTATATATTTATCTAAAATTTGGATTAAAGAAAGCGTTGTCCTATGCTGAGTTATTTCCCATCCTTGTTGTTGTTTGATTTTATATACATTGTGTTGAGCCGTGGACTATCTGTTATGAAATTAATTGACTTTGTTGTACCTTTGGAAAGGTTGTGGCCTACGAGCAATTTGTAAATACGAGTTGATGATGTTGTGCTGTTGTGATAATATTCTGTATGAATTGTTGTGTTGATTTGGGTTACTGTTATGCGGCGTATAAAGGCGGCATTCCATTGTTGGCATTATGCGGGCATACGGGTGGCATTCACTGTTGTTATGCGTGTTGAGATATTGTTTGGGCGGAGGGATGAGGGAGACTATTAAACAGAGCGATAAGAGAGGCATTATAGGAGTGATAAGGGTGGCTATTGATATTGTCAGGGCAGAGGGATAAATGAGGCTATTATAGGAGTGATAAGGGTGGCTATAGGAAAGATAAGGGTGGCTATTGTCAGGGATAATATGTAATAATGTGGGATTATTATGTTGGTAATTTTTATGTGATGATATGGGTTATTGTGTTGGTAATTTTCATGTGGTGTTATGATTTTCCTTGTGTTTATTTTTATATCTTGTGCAACTTGTCTTGTTGTTTCGGTGAACTTGATAATAATCTGATCTATGTTGAAATTGTGAGCCTATGGCTATTGCCGGGCGGATTATGTTATATGGGATCGGGTTGCACGCCACAACAGATATGAAATGTGGGCAAGAGGTGCCGGGAAAAAAATGATAATTTTTATTATTGGCACGTGAATTGTTCGTGCAGTTTGATAGAAATATGGGCACGAGGTGCGATGGAAATATGAAAGTGGGTTGAGACCCGCGTTACAAAAATATGAAAGTGGGCTGAGACCCGTGTTACGAAAATATGAAAGTGGGCTGAGACCCTTGTTTTATGTTTATGAAATGAGGTGTCACAGAGTGATATTTATTTTAAAGAAATATATTCGAAAGATATTTTATTTGAAAGAATTTTATATTCGAAAGATATTTATTTGAAAGAAATATATTATGAATGTATTTATTCGAAAGAATTATATGTGAAAGATTTATATTTGAATGACTTGTTTAATTGGTTGTACTTATTTTCCTTATTCGTTTGAGTAATAATTATGGTGTTCTTGTTGCCTTGCTGTTTATATCACTGGTTGATTTTTGTTGCTATCACTGCTAGTTGTTTTCCAGTACTATTGTATACTGCTATATTGTACAGATTTTTTGACTAGTGAGTATCTTGACTGTACTCGTCACTACTCCGCCGAGGTTAGTCTTGATAGTTACTGGGTACCGACTGTGGTGTACTCATATTACACTTCTGCATATTTTTGTGCAAAGCCAGGTATTGAAGATATCGGACTCGGGCAGAGTCAGTGTGTTGATCGTAAGGATTTAAGGTAGAGCTGCTTGGTCGTCACAGTCCCTTGGAATCTTTCTATTTTATTATACTGTCAACTCTTATTCGAACAGTATTATATATTCGATCATTGAGATCATTACATGTATTCAGTTAGAGTTCGTGACTCAGTATTACCAGTATTGAGAAGTTGTTATATTTGTTTTCGCTTTTGGTTTTGACACTTGTATTGAAATAAAAAAATAAAAAAAGGCTCGAAATGTAATTGTAATCGGCTTACCTAGTTTTAGAGACTAAGTGCCATCACGATGCATGTGGTGGGATTTTGGGTCATGACAGTCTTAACATAAAAAATACTTTATTTTATATTGATTCAAATTCTTAATATTAGTTCATCTCTTGGTTTGAATATTTAATTGAAATATAATTTTATCCACCATAAATTTTATTTTCGAAGAGTAAAAAGATCGATCTACATTCTAATTTTAGATCTTTATGTTTGTGTGATCATAAGTGGTATTGACTCTTACCAACTATTTTTCTTTTTTCTTTCTCATATATTTATATTCTTAAATATTTTCTTATTTGTTTTAAAATAATTGGGTATATTTTTTAATATTATCCAAAAATTAATAACAAAAAAAATATTATTTAAGTTGGTAGGCAGATCAAATATAATATAAAAATATCTTATTGTGAAGATATTTTTTCTCAATTTCAGTGCATTATGCAGGTCATCTAACATTACTTTTTTTTTTTTTTGTATTGGACATTATGGAGTAATAATGTATTTGCAATATGGAGGATTCTTATGAAATTAATTTTATTAAACCATCATACGTATTTTTAATAAGATAATAGACAAAATTTAATTAATTTTAAATATTAAATATTTAAAAAGTTTAACATAGAAGGTATTATAGTCCCAAAAAATAGTTTATTACAATTATGTCCTTTCCCTAATAGTTATTTCGTTTGGTATTTTAGGCTATTTTGGTCTATCAATATTGTATTCATACTTTATAATAATAATAATAATAATAATAATAATAATAATAATAATAATATAATACACGTTCTCCATTTTCTGAATGAATTTGGACAATATAATATATTCTCAAATTAAATTAGTAGTAGGCCAATATAAAACGTTTTAAAATTAAATTAGTAATAGGAATTCTTAAGAAGTTTACCCTAAAAGTAATATAATTATATGGCTAAAAATACGTCTCTATTCTGAAAGTAATTATAGTAATAGGAAATCTAACGTATTCTGAAAGATATTAGGTTTACATGCTAACATGTAGTATTACATGTCTATGCCCAAAAGTAATTATACTAATAAGATTCCTTAAGGTAATCATGTAGGATTCCTAACGTGTAATATTATGTCCTAAAACTAATAGGACTACAAGGCTTATGTCTATAACTCTATTTATGTCCTTTTATTGTGAGTTATTATAAGGTTATTATAATACTACAACCTTAATATTATAAGGTTATTTTTGTAAGTCAATATTATATTCATGCTTTTATAATAACTAGCCTTAGGGTACATGGTTTGCGCGTGCACCTTATATCAATAATATAATACTCTTAAAAATTATATAAATATTATTAAATTTTGTATATCTTATGTGCAATTATTCTGTCTCATCCGATAATTTTCTAAAATTTGATGTTGCGTTAAAAAGTATAATAATTATGAATATTGGGATAAATTATACCTAATAATAGTATCTAGTAGGATTTGTATTTGTACTTGTATTTGTATATAACCAGAGAATGAAACATAATTTTTCACAAAAGTTTTTCTCCATATTTTTCTTTTTTATTTTTATTAAGATAATTAAATTATATAAAATTAATTAGTTTTAATTTTATGATAAGTTATAAATCTATAATTGAGAATAAAATAATCATAGGAGTGTCAACTAATATTATACAAGATATTAATTTGAAAATAATATAATTTAAAAAATGATTTAATGTATAAAATTTAGTTGATTTAAAACTTTTAGTCTCTCAGTATAATTTTTTTAAAATTACATAATAAATACATTAAGATATGTTTAAGTTATAGTAAAAGTTAGTATCAAACATGTAAGTCTGTGAAATTGATAAATATTAATAGCAAGCTTAGATTGTTAAATAAAACAGATAAATACTATATAAGAGCCAAAGAATTTAAAGTAAAATAAAGAAAAAATAAGAGAGATATTCAAAACCATATGACAAAATATTCGTTAAAATATTAGAAGGAGAAATAGATCATACATTAATAATGAGTAACAGACGAAACATACTTTTATTTTTAATACACGCAATATCAGTTCCTATTATTTATTACGTACTTAATCCCCAGAAAGTCTTTTACATAAAATATTTGATCAACTTATTCTTTGTCATGGATTCATGGGAACGATAGTCCAAAAATAAAAGAAGAAAAATTACAGAGGACCTATAATAAACAAGACTAATCTCAAATTTGATTTGATTCTTTCAATTCCTTATTTACCCTTTGATTCAACACCATAAAGAAAGTATAAGTTATCGGAAGTTTCTATGTCAGGTTTTATATAGTACTTAATTACTATGTTTATCTTATAGCTCTATAAGGTAAATCTGTAATTAATATTTGATTTTTAAACATTAGAATATCTTACCTAGTAGTTCAAACAAGGTACTTATTTAATATGCAAGATTTTTAGTTGATTTTAAAGTCTTAGTAAATATTAGAATAATTAAATGACTATTTTGCCTAATGTGAAATTAAATTTTAAAGGGCAAAAAAGGCGAACGATATATCGCTAAGGGCCTTCGTGCTTTTAATATAAATATAAATATATATTTAGATATAGAATAGAGGGCACTTTTATTAATTATTATTGAACAGTTAATAACTTAAATTCCAAAGCATGTCGATTTTAATAAAAATAAATACCCCTTAAAAATTTTATGATGGAGAATATGGAGTAAGTGGCTTTATTAGAAGTGTTTGGTCCTCCTTTTTTTTTTTTTTGAATGAATCATATAATACGTTCAACTCTCAAACAAAATTGAAATATAGTTCAAATACGAAAGGGAAAGGAAATCAAGTTATTTAAATTAATATGAGTACTTATTATCGTTGTTGTCCAAACATGAACAGGATTATAGGTATACTTGGTCCAAAAAGAAGTATGTCTATGTCTGACAAGTAATTACTAATAGGATTAAGAAGGAATTTAGGATCCAAAAGGTAATATTTCTACCTGGCTACGTGTTCCTAATAAAGGTAATTGATATTCCTAAAGGTAATTGGTTTGCATGGCTAACGTGTAGTATACATGTGTATTTTAAAATTAATAGGATTATAAAGTTAATGTCTAAAATTCAAGTTATATCTTTTCATTATGAGTTATTATGCTTAGTATTGTAAGAATATTTATAAACTAATATTGTAATCATGCTTTTATAATAATACAAATATAAATAACACTATAATCACGAGACAATTAATTCCGTGATTAATTATACTGCAATTTTCTACTAACCTAGCATTTGAATACTAACTATTCCTTAAATTTAGTCCCGAGGTTTTCTGTCAACCACTCTTGGAATTTTCATCTCCCTGAATGCCTGAATGGTGAAGTGTTGCTTAAAATTAAGTCGTGGGATATTACAGAACAATTTAATTCCATTTTTGCTAGTATTTGGGTGTGGTTTTTCGATAGCTTTTTATTTTAAAAATTATTATTAAAATCCTAAAACATAATTGTAGATTTCATAGTTCATATGAGACTAAATTCAAACGGACGACAAATATGACCTAGTTCAGTTCTAATTCCCATAGTTGAGGGAAAAATCTGAACCAATTATTGAGTACAAAATTCAAACTAAGGGCACATTTGCTCTATTTTTTAATAGTTGATAGGGGTATCTTTTTGCCCAATTAATAGAGTAGAATTGATTCAATTGACTAAAAATTTCTTTCATACCATTAAGCTATTTAACAATAAAAAGAAGAGAAAATTACATAATAAATCACGCCATAAGCTGATGTTGCAATATTTTAGCTTAGGTACAAGTTTGCAAATGTGTAGCCCAATGTCAATAAGCCCAAATCCAAAAAAAGTTTTTTGTTTTTTAATCTTCAGATATTCGTCTTCAGGCGCGAAATATTTGTGAGTTTTCATTCTCCTTCTTCCTCAAGCTTATATATATCTAACCTAGCTACAACAATGCAAAAACAGACGCGAGAAACATAAAGTATCATCTTCTTCAATGCTAGTCTTGTTAAATTTTGAATATAATTTTGTGAGAAATTTGGAGTGGGTATTGGTTAGACATATTAGAAATATTCTAAGGAGGTTATATACAAAGTTTGAAGTTATTTGATGGAGATTTGGACTAGTTTTGGATAAGAATTGCAAGTGAAAATCGTACTAGAAGTTTGTCGGAGACGCTTACACAATTTTATACAATATTATATACTTTTTTATATAAAGAGATACATTATGTATAGAGTTGTATAAAAGTATACAAGGATGTATAAGATGGGTTTTTAGGCGTATAAATGACACAAGGTAACCACTCTAAAAGGCTGCTATTTAGGAATTAGCCAGTGCATCATGAATTTTAATTTTTCAGGATAAAAATGTCCTAAATTATCTTGAATTTAAGATTTTTAGTTTAAATTTCATGACAATAATATCCCTGAGAATGAATATCTGTGCACTTGCCCCCTGTTTGGCCAAGTGATACGGGCTGTAATCTTTTGTAACACTCTGTTTGGATCATTGTTACTCATTATTTTATAATGTATTGTATTATATTGTATCACTTTATGAATACACGTTGGGATAGATAGTACTGTTTGTTGTTATTAAATAACATTTTGCTATTTGGTTTGACTGTATCGTACTGTACTGTAACTGATAAGTTTACTAAAATACCCTTAATTGTTTAAATATTAAATTTATTAAGACTTATGAATAAAAATAATTTAAGAAAAACTCTTTCTACTAATTTATCACAAAATATGTCTTATAAATAGATTAAGAAATTAAATTCATACAAACTCTAACAAAATTAGTCGAACAAGTTAATAATCTTAAAAATAATAATAAGTACACGATCATTAGCCTAACTCGATCATAATAATAATAAAAACAAAAATTAAAATGGATTTAACTATCATTAGAAGAAAAAATAAAGAACTATGATAAAGAAAGGAACGAGAATAGGCAAAACAAAGGAACAAAGATAATGAGAATTGGAGTTAAAAGCAAATTAGGAGAAAAAACAAAACAAAAGAAGGCAAAACACCTTTGACGTTAGAGTTGGAAGTGGCATAAGTTCTAGAAAAAATAGTGACGAAGACAAAGTAGGTTATAGATTGGAGATTTGGAGTTAAAAAAAAAGAAGGTAAAGGATAAAATAGAATTATGGAGCATAAGTTAAGGCATAATTGGAAAAAAATTAGGAAATAATCCTACCACACCAAATCGATTGCTTACAAAAATGGGACTTTTCATTATTCCGAAATAATAAATGTAACAATACAATACAACCAATTTTAATAAAACAATCAAAACAAATATTGTGTTAGAATAATAATACAATACGATATAATAGGTAACAACCATCCAAATCCAAACAAGCTGTCAAAAGAAAAGGTTTTTCCCTGACAAATAAGAAAAAAGAAAGTAATCAAAGTGTAAATCATTCAACGGGATAAATAAGTCGCATCCATTACATTTATCTCTTTCGCAAGTTACATGAAAGTATTATCGAGACATGTCGTCAAAGGCATCTCATAAATTTCAAGCACGTAAGTCATGTGCTTTGAATTCTGAAACTTACGACTTATATAGTTTCTCTACTAGTTTCTCTTTGAAAAAATTTCTAGCCGGTTCGAGTCATTTATTTCTACTAACTCTAGGCTCCTCTCTCATCAATTCTAAGCTTTTTTGTCATTCGGACCGGACAACGCCTCTCTATTAATATTTCAACCTCAACTAATATTCAATTTTGTTATGAGGTACCCAATTTCAAATAAAACAACTCATATTTTCCATTTAGAAAAAATGAAAAATACAAGCGATGGTTTTGTTAAGGATGTAATGGATATGCCTTAGATCTAATCTCATATTTGATAATTTGAACATATTTTTATGAATGTTGTTTGATATAAAAATATATGACATCTAATATTCTTTTATTATAATTATTATTAATTATTTGATTAACTGGATAAGGTCCTTGATTAGATTTTGAGAATTGACATTGTGATGGAGATCATGATAATGAGAGTGAAGTTTCTTATAATTTAATCTAAATTTATTTTTGATCATAGGATTATTAATTTGGACATTAGTAATCCGGTTAGATCAATATTTATGTGATCGTCTTTATTGGATAAAGATTAGTTGATCTCATTAACTAAATCACATAGATAGACGATGCATACAGGGAAATGATCATTGAACCGACTCATTGGATAATTCCTAATGGTTAGAATTACCATAAACTGTCAATAAGATATTCTCTTGAAGAATGTGATATAAGAGTTTTCTTTTACCTAAGATCGTCATAGTAAATGACAAGTTATTTATTGTGCTTTAATACTAGATACCTATGGCCCTAGGTCGATGGTTGAAAGGATATTGGGTAGGATTCAATGCTTGTTGAATTAATGATCGATTAAGATGGAATCTGTCAACTCTTGATAATGAGTTTAAGCTCCATGTTGTCATGAATTATAAATGATCAAATTAAAACCTTGGCCAGGGCAATTGAATGAAAAGAAGAAAAGAGTTTCTTAGGTCATTTAATGGTCGATTATATTTGACATGCACACATAGTTGGTCGCTTATTAGGATTTGACAGTTGAACCATATCCTAGGGTGACTCAGAGCTATAAGGACAGAAAGAAATATTACTTTATTCCTCTACAGGTTCTTGAGAGTAAATTGTATACTTCATGCTATCCAATCGTTAAGGAGTATTGCTAGACGCCACCCTTGATTAGTATATTGATGTGATCAATTTACTACCGGCATAGTATTGAACCTATGGGGTCGCACGCTAACGAGCGTTCTGATTTTTGCTAAAGGATTAATTACTTTATTGTTTGATAGTTAAATTATAAAATTTGATTCGTCCAATAAATAAATAAAGTTTTAGTCCAAATAAAATATTATTATATTCTTTGCTAGCACAAAAGATATAATTAATATTGTGAACAAATTGAAGTTTTCTATTTTGGAATATGAAATTAAATTATATTTCTTGGTTAAAATATATATGTGATATATATAATTAATATTTATATATATAAGGTATGTATATAAAATATTAATAAGACTTATGAATCAAATCTAATTTAAAATTGGATTTTCACGTCAAAGTCCATAAAAGACGTTCGGCAAATCCATTCCATTGGGATGAGATTTGAATTTTATAATAGGAAAATATTTCTAAGTTAGAATACAAGTTTGAATTGGATTAAAAATGACGGTCAAGTCGTTAATCCCTTTTGAAGAGAATTTGATATTTTCCAGTAAAATATTATGGTAAAGTTTAATTTTGGAATTAAACTTGCACCCCAAATAAATCATTACCTCAATCAAATAGGAAAAGGTTTATAGGTGATGCTATATAAAGGGTGATGGAGAAAATTTACCGGTTTAAGTTTTAAGAAGAAAATTCACTTTGTCAAAGTAGAATACAATACAAAGCCAAGAGAGAAATTACAATTAGTGCTTCTTATTCCTTTATCTTCGAGTTGAGATTTTTGAGAAAAATTTCAGAATAATATTTCATTCAATTTGTTCACGAGTTTCATTGAACAAAGAGTTGATAGCAAGGATCGGTCTCGGTGTGGATACGCATAGAGGCTTCGCATTATCGAAGAATTTTTGAAACGAGACTCTTTTCACCAGATACGTCTTAAATCCGATTTTTAATATGTAAATAAATTTTAAACACGAAAGGTCTGCCTGAAATTATTGTTATCTTCCACTGCATGTTAGTAACATTTATATGCAACTCTTGGGTCCATTTAAGGGTTTGCAATTTCTCATTCTCTGGATTGACGCAGTGGAATTTTGGCCCAAGAGGCAATGGATGAGACCGTTGCCGTCAAGGTAGTGGTTATGTTATATTGTTATTAAAACATGACTTTTAAGTGTAGCTCCCCAAGTTTTACGAAAATATCAAAGTCCAAAGAGTCCTTGATATTCTGAATTATGTGGGAATTCTAAAATTATGCAAAGGGAACCAGTTCAATCTTTTTACAAAAACATCTAACTAACATTTAAGTGAATTCAAGACAAGTTATTAAGTTACTACACAACTATGATTTCTTCTATACAACAACATTTAAGTGAATTCAAGACGTAGTAGTTAAGTTATTACAAGCTTGTGCAGCATTGAATGAACTGCCGTGCTATATACGCTCCCTATGAAGCAAATATTGGAGTAACGATCGAATTGCATAACATACAACCTGCCATCAGGATTAAGGCATGTCTTTTTCTTTTGACTTTGTATTAAGGATGTGGTGAGATGATTGGAATTGCTTTACTTTTAAGTAGAAATCTCGAATTGAAGCTCCGAGAATAAAGACTTATTGGTAAGGAGCTAAACTTAAATGGACCTATTCGATATAAATCTGAATTATTCGAGCTAGTAAATTCCGAATATTGAATATCTAAGGACAACAGAAAAAGGATACGTTCACAATACAAACAAAAGTAGACGCACTTCCATCGAAAAGATGTTATTGGTAACTTGCCTTATTCATCTTTCCACTGCACCCTCTCAAGTGATAGCAACGGTAATATGCCCGTAAGGCCATAACATTACATTACCTTCTACTCCCTTACGTTTCACTAAGTGATTTTTTTGACATTTTTATTATGGTCTATAATATGTGAAATTTTTAAATATCAAGAAAGAATTAATTTTTTTTTTTCAAAGTTACTTTTCACGTAAAGAGTCTAGGAATAGTTTATTATATTTTTAATAAGCAAATTAAGATTAATATGATCAATTTTATTATTAATTAATGCTAAAAAATAAATTCTTTAATATGTGTGAAAACAATAAAAAGAATAATATATTTGAAATACATATCATCCACAACGTTCCGTTGGTAGGTATTGGAAACTGCCAGTTTATCCACACCAAAATGTTGTTTGTTTTATTGGAAAGACAAATTCCCACGCGACTACATGATTATCAACAACCACAAACCACTTGCATACCATCAGATTTTATGATTCCAGCGAAAGAGTTAAAAGATCTGCAATGTTCGTGCTCATTTATTGCCATTTGAATCTAAAACACTGTCACCTTGATATCACCTTAGGTGCATTCCGTCTTAGTAATTTGGCCAAAAGCTGAACATATCACTAAAAATAAAATAAATCTGGGGGTTCACTCTTCACTTCTTTGTTGACTTTCACTTAGACTACTACGTACTATTTTAAATTCTTGCAAGAGTTTCTTCTTCAAATTAATTAATGTCCAACTTCTTATAAGTCGTGACGTTCTATGGTGATTTTCGGTTTCACTTTTTGAGGTAAAAAAATATAAGTATTCGAATTGATATTTGTACCAACTAAGTCAACTAATTCAAAAAGTGTTCTAATCATAATTAAAACTCAAGAGTTCAACGGCAAATAGTAATTCAAGCAGCAATTTAAATTGCCAAGACAATAACTAAAAATTATTGTTACCGTTCATGAATATGAGTACTTAAGGCGTAATGGCTTTCTGGCCACTTAAACTTATAATACTTTTAAAAGCCGATACATGAACTTTAAACTTTCCCATTTGAACACTTGAATTCATGATTTCCTTAACTAATAAACACATCTGACCATTGAGTCTACGCACGTGTGTTACACATACACAGACGTGTCCATCCAGTCAACAAGTGACCAATGAATTTGTTACACGTCAAGGGCGCGAAAACAAAACCCAACTGATTAGGGTCTCCCCCTCCCCCCCCCTCTTTTATTCAATAGACCGACCAAAAGACACTCATTTCGTCTTTTACCTCTCTCTAACCAAACCCTCCCCTGTTAAACCTAGGTTAATAATGTCCTGAAAAATTAGTCATCCCATTCCAAAATCGATCATAATCCTTCACCCATTATTTTGTTTTTGTTGATTATTTGTTAATCTCGTTCTGATCGAGCTTCGTTTGGTATGTGCTTTCGATTCCAGTCACGTTATAGGATCTGAAGGTTAGTTTGTCTCTTTTGATGTCGTTTTCTCTTGTCATATGTTTTCTTATGAAATAATATGTGATAGTCAGCTATATTTTGTCTGCATGCATAAATTATTGTTATTTGAGATTTTAAATTAGAGGTTTTGAGGAAAACAATCGAATCTTAACTTTACTTTAGGGATTTTGTCTCTTTTGATGTCGTTTTCTCTTTTGTCATCTAATTTCTTATGAAATAATGTGTGATAGTCAAAGCTATTTTTTGTCCGCATATACAATATGTCTGTTGTTATTTGAGATTTTAAATTAGAATTTTGGAAAAAAAGTCCAATCTTAACTTTACTTTAGGGATTTTGTCTTTTTTCATGACTAATCTGGCATTTAGGGTTAAAAAAATTAAGGTCTTTTTTGCATATCAAAATATTCTTGTCTTCCACTGTGATAAAGTTATGGCCTTTTAGGGTTAAAGTGTATATAACTTGGCCTTTTTTATTTTTATTTTATAGGTTTCAATGGTTGTATATGTGAAATTACAATTTCATCACCTAGGGTGGTTAGGAGCTGATCGATTTATGAGGTATATAAATGGGCAAGGCCAGTTATTCTTCAGGCTGACATTGATAAATTGCATATAATTCGTTTTAATGACTAGGCTAAGGATATGGGTTACTTAACAGTAGATAAATATGCATGTAAAATTAACAAAAAAGGAAAATTTCTATTTCTGAAATATGATGTTGATATGTTAGCTTTGTGTAAAGACCTTAAGGATGAGAATTTTATTGGTGTATCTATGTCACACAATTAATACACCATGTGTTGATTTGGACCTAGATGAAATGTTGAGTAGTGGTGGTATAAATGTGGACCCTACTGATGTTCGACCATTTGGCTTTAATGAAATGTCACATGGGCAAACAAGTGATGTTAATGCTAGGGCAACACACTCACCTAACAATAATATAAATAGGGGTGATAACACTCACGGGAAGGGTAAAGAAAGGGCTGCTGATATAGAAGAGGATATAGAAGAGTCTAATGAAGTTGAGAGTGAGTTCTATAACTTTCATTTAGCAACTAATTCTAAGGTTAATGTTGAGGGTGATGAGGGAAGTTCTGATAGTGAGGATGGTGATTAAAGAACAACTCAACCATCAGCTGTTGTAAGTTTCTGGAACTGCTGGTACCAGAAATACTCAACCATCTCAAGCTGCAAGTGGATCTGGAACTATTGCTACCAGAAATACTCAACCATTAGCTGTTGCAAGTGCATTTGTAAGTATTCATTTTTTTACTTTAGTTAAGCTGTATTAGGTATCATTTTTACATTATTAGATAGTACTTTATCTTATATCAGGATACTGGAAGTATGAGATTAAGAACTTTTGAGGATATTCTATCTAGTGTTAGAGGAAGACCAAGAGCTACTGGACTTCGAGGAATTCCAAGAACTGCTGGATTTGGAATCTTGTTTAGTGATTCAGGAACAATGATAGAAACAGTAAGTGATTTGGATTTTAAGTTTTATTTAGATATTAGTAGTTTGGGGTGCTAATTTGACTTTTTATGCAGTGTGGATCAAGAGTTAGGGCACTATCTGCTCCTACAGAAATAGTGGATACTGGACCGACCAATATTGATCTTGATGTTGGCCCAAGTGAAGTTTGTTTTGATGATTGACAAAGGAACTCAAGCATAAACCAGGTCCATCCATAGTGTACGCAGACGTGGGCGGATTCGAGCATAAGGGATGCACATGAAGGAGATAAGCTTAAGTTGTTATATCTGATATCTCCTAATCGAAAAGGTTGCATAAGTGATAAGGAGAAGGACTCCTTACTCGAGAGAACTCTATCCTAGATAAGAGAGGAGCTAGAAGTTGAAGATAACTAGAATTCTTCCACCATGGAAGAGCATAGCATTAGAACTCTAGTTATTTCTTATTCTACTAACTCTATAAATTGCAGGTTGTTCTCATTTTACAGGTAAACACAAACGCTAAAGTTAAACGTCAGTCGAGAGCAAAATAGCAAGGCATTTTGCAAGCAATTCTTGTGTGATTCAAGTGTGCGAACCTGAAGCTACATGAACCAGATAGAAGAACCAGTTCCAAGTGTTTGTCTTTTGTTCTAGTTCAATTGTAGTAGGGCTTTTCAAATTGTACCTTTCAGCTTTATCTAGAAGCAATTGTATTAGGTACTCTGAGTACTCAAGTTAGAGTTAACTTGAAGTTGTCGCAACAGTTAGAGGCTGGTTGCCACAACGGGATTAGAGGAAATCCTTAGGTTTACAAAGAATTTTGTAAATGCTGTTTTGGCTTAGTGATTTAGTGAAGTTTCGGAGAAAATCCTCTGAGTAGTAGGTCGTGGTTTTTTAACCTTTTGATCCGGGTGTTTTTCACGTAAAAATACTTGTGTTCTTTACTTTCTGCATTTACTATTTCCACAACAGTAATATAAGGAACACATATAAGAACCAGGTCCTTTTATAATCAGTGCACGCGAAAATTAGCCACACAAATCACTCCCCTCTTGTGTGGCAGTAAAGTATAAAACATCAATTGGTATCAGAACAGGTTCTCCTTGAAGAGGCTTACACCTTAGGAGAAGATCAACATAAGTGCACCACCTGGAAACTGGGAAGGGCAATCCAATACTAGGCCACCACTTTTTAATGGCCAGTACTACTCTTGGTGAAAAAATAGGATGAGAGATGACAATATAGGAGAGGAATATTAGCTACGAGACATTGTCACTGATGGTCCACTAGCTACCTTGAAGATAAATGCTGAAGTAGTAGAGGTGCCAAAGACAAGAGCGGATTGCACTACTGAGGACTTGAAGAAATGGGAGAATAATGCTAAAGTCAAGAAATGGTTTGTTTGTGGACTTGGTCCAGATGAGTACAACAGAATCCAAAGTTGTACCACTGCTAAGCAAATTTGGGACACATTACAAGTGGTTCATGAAGGAACACCTCAGGTGAAGAGGTCCAGAGGAACTCTACTATATTCTCAATATGAGAACTTTGCTATGAATGAAGGAGAAACCATTCAAGAGATGTACACAAGGTTCACTACACTGACAAATGAACTAAAGTCTCTTGGAAGGATTATTCCTGAAGAAGATAGAGTCGAGAAGATACTGACTAGGGTTCCTATCACTTGGGATAGCAAAATCACTGCCATTCAAGAATTAAAAAATATTGCTACTCTCCACTGGATGAATTAATTGAAAATCTCACTGTCTATAAACTTAGGAGACAAACCATGAAAATGGATTTACCTAAGAAGGAAAGGAGCTTGGCACTCAGAATCACTGAAGGTTCTGATCTAGAAGATGATGAAATGACTATGATCACCAAGGACTTCAAGAAGTACCTGAGGAGAGGAAAAGGTTCTTCAAGAAATAGAAACTATAGCAAGTCAAAAGCTCCTGAGAAGCAAACCAATGATGGCTGCTACAAGTGTGGAAGGATTGAGCACTACATCAAGAACTGTCCTTTATCGAAAATTGAATGGAAGAAGGAAAGAGTTGAACGAAGGAACAGGAAAAAGGAACAAGTTCAATCCAAGAAAAGCAACAACAAAGGATCAACCAAGGCTATGGTCGCTGCTTGGGGAGAAAGCTCAGATGAAAGCTCAGATGATGATGATGAGGATGAACAAGCACTTATGGCCATTGGAGAATCTGATGAAGAAACTGAGGTAAGTGTAATTCATCTCAAAGACAAGATTAAATTGTTCCCTAAAGAAAGTTATCTGAGTTACTTATAGAACTAATTGATGAATCTGTAGATGTAAATAATGAAAAGGAACAGTTGTCTAAAGAATGTGTGATTTTGAAGGCTAAGTGCAAAATCCTGGAACTTAGGGTTAGTGAAATTGTAAGTGAAAATACTGTGTTAAAGAACCAGGTTCATGCACTTGCCTCAACTGTCCTAGAGCTTAGATATGAAAATCTAAAACTGAAATTAGGAATAGGTAAAAAGACAGCTGATCATACACAACTTACTTTAGAAGAAAATGTAAGAAAAATAAAAGATGAGTTGTATAAAAGGGATGGGCAGGTAAGAATCCTAAAGGAGGATCTAAGCAAGGTCAAGCATGAGCTAGATAGAACTTGTAAATGGAACAGTCCTCCGATGCACTTTCATGGCTACAAGAACACCATATTAGCAATAGAAAAGGACTTGGGTTTGGGAACCTGGCACCTAAGTGGGATCCCAAAAGCAATTACCTCACACTTCCTGAGAACATGATATGCACACACTGTAGTAAAACATGTCACTATAAAAGTGAATGCAATGCAAAAGAAAAGGCAAGTCAAAAGAATAAAGAATTTGTTCAAGGGAAGAATAGGCTACCGAGTTGAGCTAAAAAGAATTTTATTCATCCTTTTGCTATAGAAAGGGACCCAAGCTAGTTTGGGTTCCTAAGACTAACCCCTGATTTCTTTTTGCAGGTCCAAGTGAAGGGGAGCAGCCAAATGTGGCACATGGATAGTGACTGCTCAAAGCACATGACAGGAAGCAAGAACCAGTCCCTTTCACTTAAGGACCTTAAAGGAGGTAATATTTTCTTTGGAAATGAGAAGAAAGGGGAGATCATTGGGGTTGGAAAAGTAGGTAAGATTAATTCTCATTCTATTGAGAACGTCTACTTGATAGATAGACTGAAATACAGTCTAATAAGTGTATCACAATTGTGTGATAGAGGTAACATGGTAGCATTTACCTCTACAAAATGCTTTGTGATTAATCTTACTACTGACAAGATAGTTTTGCAAGGAAAAAGAGTGAACAACATATATGTTGTAGATCTATCCACACTTTCAGATAATGAACTCACTGGCTTAAGTGTGTTGGATAATGATCCCCTTCTTTGGCACAAGAGACTTGGACATGCCAGTCTAAGTCAATTCAACAAACTAGTCTCCAAGGACTTTGTGATAGGGCTGCCTAACATTAAGTTCAAGGAAGATAAAATTTGTGAGGCCTGTGCAAGGAAGAAGCAGGTAAGATCCTCTTTCAAAAGCAAGAAAGTGGTAAGCACCACCAGGACGATGGAACTTGTCCATATGGATCTTTGTGGACCAATGAGAACATTGAGCAGAGGTGGTAAGAGATATATGATGGTGCTTGTTGATGATTACTCTAGGTTTACTTGGACATTGTTTTTAACATCCAAAGATGAAGCATTTCACATGTTCACTTCTTTTGTTAAAATAACTCAGAAACAACTAGGTAATCAACTTGCATCAATTATGTCTGATCATGGTACTGAATTTGAAAATACTAAATTTGCTAAATTTTGTGATGAGCATGGCATATATCATAATTTTTTAACTCCTAGGACTCCACAACAAAATGGAGTAGTTGAAAGAAAGAATAAGACGTTGGAAGAAATGACTAGGACTATGCTTCATTCTAGTAAACTGCCCATAGTTTCTGGGCAGAAGCTATGAACACTACATGTTACATCATAATTAGGTGCATAAATAGACCTCTTGTTGAGAAGACTCTCTATGAGTTACTTAAAGGGAGAAATCCAAGCGTATCCCATCTTAAGGCATTTGGATGCAAGTGCTTTGTGCTCAATAATGGTAAAGACTCCTTAGGTAAGTTTGATCCCAGAAGTGATGAGGGTGTATTTTTGGGATATTCTTCACATAGTAAAGCTTAATAAATTTATAACAAAAGAACTATGTGTGTAGAAAAAAGTGTACACGTGGTTTTTGATGAAACTAACATTCTTTCCGAGAGGCAGGAACATGATGATGAAGCAATTGGGCTAGTAAGAAACTCAAATAAAACCATAGCCCAGACTGAAGCTGCACCAGAGGAAGGAACAGGTGATGGAACAGGTCCTTCCACCCAGGGCAACCTGACAGGGGGAACTGAACAAAGAGGAATTGATCCTCAAACCTTGAGGGAACCTATCCATGAACCTGTTCCTCAGCAACAAAACATTGAAGGAACATCTAGGGGAAACAAGTTGGTTGTGAAACCTTACATGTATCAAAATTCTCATCCCATTGAGAACATAATTACTGATCCAAACTCTGGAATCAAAACCAGATCTTCTTTGATGAATAAATTTGTGCTTTTGATGCTTTCTTATCTCTTATTGAACCTAAAAATGTTGCTGAGGCTTTGCAGGATGCAGACTAGGCGAATGCAATGCAAAATGTACTCAACCAATTTGAGAGAAGTCAAGTTTGGCATCCGGTACCAAGACCCAAGGACAAATCAGTAATTGGCATAAAATGGGTCTTCAGAAACAAACTTGACGAAGATGAAACAGTTATAAGGAACAAGGCAAGATTGGTGGTTCAAGGATATAGTCCAGAGAAGGGCATAGACTATGATGAGACTTTTGCTCCAGTTGCAAGATTGGAAGCAATTAGACTCCTTATAGCCTTTGCTGCTTATGTGGCATTCACTCTCCATCAGATGGATGTCAAGAGTGCCTTCCTCAATGGCTATCTAAAGGAAGAAGTGTTTGTCAAGCAACCTGCTCCAAGAGCAAGGTACGAAAGATTATCAAAATTCTTGCCTGAGCATGACTAC
This sequence comes from Nicotiana obtusifolia, assembly GCA_002018475.1. Lineage (NCBI taxonomy): Eukaryota > Viridiplantae > Streptophyta > Magnoliopsida > Solanales > Solanaceae > Nicotiana > Nicotiana obtusifolia. The sequence goes on from MCJB01049020.1 coordinate 229,198, forward strand.
AAGAGAGGTAAATTGACAATATTTTATTCTTGAAAGAAAAAGGTAAAGATCTCTTGGTAGTTCAGATATATGTTGATGATATAATTTTTGGACCAAGTACTGATAAGTTAAGAAAAAAATTTGCTAAACTAATAGGGAATGAATTTGAAATGAGTATGATGGGTGAGCTTGATTTCTTTTTAGGCTTACAAATTAAACAAAATTCAATGAAACTATGATCCATCAACAGAAGTATATGAAATAGTTGCTTAAAAGGTTTAAAATGGAAGATTCCAAAGGAATTGACACTCCTATATCAACAGCCACAAAATTGGATGTAGATGAACCTGGTTCATTTGTTGATCAGAAGTTGTATAGGGGAATGATTGGCTCTTTGTTATATCTCACTACTAGCAGACCTGGTATTGTTTTCAGTATAGACCTTTGTGTTAGATTCCAAGCAAATCCAAAGGAGTCTCACTTGACTGCTGTCAAGAGGATCTTGAGATACCTAAAAGGCACCTCTGACCTTTGTCTATGGTATCCAAAAGATAGTAATTTCAACTTAGTGGGATATGCTGATGCTGATTATGCAGGTTTTCTTGTAGATAGAAAGAGCATCTCAGGTATGGCACACTTTCTTGGCTCATGTCTTGTGTCTTGGGCCATCAAAAAGCAAAATTATGTGGCCTTATCTACTGCTGAAGCTGAGTATGTTGCTGCTGTCTCATGTTGTGCTTAATTGTTGTGGATCAAATAGTAGTTAATGGACTTTGGAATTGATGTAGGTTGTATCCTCATATTTTGTGATAACACCAGTGTAATTAGTATGACCAAGAACCCGGTCCATCACAAAAGAACTAAAAACATAGATGTTAGGCATCACTTTTTGAGGGACAACTATGAAAAGGGTTTGATCACTGTGGAATTTTGTGCTATTGACAAGCAAATAGCTGACATCTTCACAAAAGCTCTAAGTAGAGATCACTTTGAAAGGAACATGTTAGAATTAGGGATGATTAAGATCACCTAAAAGTAACCATTTCTAACTCGAAAATTGGTTAGAAAATCTTTGAATTTTTGTACATAATTAGATTAGATTTTGATCAGTCTCATACTTTCATTAGTATACTCTTGTGCCATGTGCTAAAATGTCTCATTAATCTCTAATGATATTATCTTTATTTTCTTGGAATTTTTACACAAGATATTTCTCAATGAAGAACTTGGTTCATCCAGATTACATGGTACGTACTCTCCACTCTGCATCTTTTGAAATTATATTTGGATAAATGATCAAAAGGAGAGTCTTATTTGATCCTAATCTTGAGCTTATCCGTTTCGAAATGAACCAGTTTCATCCAAAAAGAGTCCTAAAAACGCAATAAGTGCCTAGATTCTAAGGAGAGTCATAAACGTCTCTTCAAACTGATTCCCAGTTTGATTAGACTCCTGAACTTCTGCAAAAGTTGTCGTTACCCAATCAAATCATCTCTCTTTAAATTGATTTGGATTAATTCATTTCTTCACTTCTATTTTACAATCGCCAAACAATTCTCTAATCTTCTCTCATCTTCCAATTACACATAATCATCTTCTCTCACCCTCTAACCATCAATGGCTAACAATTCTGCAAATCCCTCATCACCACCCAAAGAATCAATACTCACACCCTCAACCACACCTATCTCTAAGAAAGGAAGATTCAAGATGCTTGCTCCCAAAGTAGTCGCTGGGGGAGAACAAATCAAGAAAATCAATAAGCAACTGAAGGAAGGTCAGGCAGATGAACCCCAAAAATCTGAAGATTCTTTCATGTCTGCAACTGAGGGTGAAGAAACTATTTATTCTGAAATAGAGTAGGTAACATCTGGCCCTAAAATTACATCTGAACGAATCTCTGAGGTTGCTATATATATGGAAAATAGATTTCTTCTAGTAGGAACTGTGGCTGGGGTAGAGACCACTAAGTCTGGGAAAATTGGCGGTAAAAATAAAAAGAGAAAAGAAAAGGAGAGTGAGGGTGCTCAAGGCGATGTGAGGGGAATGGGAAAAGGACTGGCTGAATCTTCACCACTCCTATTGGTTTGACTGAAGAAACAAAACTATGGAAGTATAAAGTGAGAAATCTGTTTGAGAAGAAGAAAGTGTGAGAGAAAGAGGAGGAAGTGGGTCTGGAAAAGCTGGTGAGGGGTTGGTTAGATTAGGGAAGAATATTCAAGAACCTGTTCCATCTGTGCAGGAACCCTCAAGGACCTACTTAGAAAAGTGTCTGACTGTTACAATACTAAAAAGAAAAAGGGTTCAGGAGTTAAAGTCCCTGGTACTGCTAGGGCAAACAAAAAGTGAAAGGCTGCCTCTTCTATCCCTGTAGAGACTCCTCCTACAAGAGGAAGAGCTACAAGGAGTCAGAAGAAGCAGAGTGAGGCTAAACTAGAAAAGGGCCTAGAAGAAAGTAAGAGAAAAGCTACTGCAAAGAGAAAGAAGAAGGTGGTTGACCCTGTTGAGGCAGTTGAAATTGAGGAGATGGACCAGGTTCTTCGTGATGAAGAGGAGACAGAAGAAATAGAGCTTGTGACTCTAAAGGCAAAGAAATCAAGAATTCCACATAGAACTCTATTTCAAAGACAAAGTCTGCAAGGCCTTCTATCTTGGCTAAAAGAACCAGGTCTGCCTTAAAGTCCAGAAAAGTGAAAGTAGTGGAAGAAGAAGAAGGGAGTGAAGAAGAAGAAGAATCTAATGCAGAGAAGGATAAGATGGTTAAGTTTGGGAAACGAACCATCTTGAAAGGTAGACTCCTTAGGAACTTGGAGGAGGAAGGCATGATGATGCTGCTGGAAAAGTTACAACTGCAGGGTTGGAAGGACATGGTCCTTCAGAAGGATGGAAAGCTTGCTAGAACTGAGATTGTGGAGTTCATGGCAAATTGTGAGATAAAAAATGACAGAGTCACCAGTATGGTGAAAGGGGTGACAATGAGTTTTAATGACAAGAAATTAGGAGAGATCTTAGGTGTACCTGCTGCAGGGTACAATAATTACATGAAACTCAAATGGTCAAGTTTAGAGAATCTCCCTACCTCCCTTTCCATTACAAGGAAATTCTGTGACAATGAAGAAGAGCTTCAGCCCAAGACTATAATACAAAAGCGAGATGAACCCTCCCCATAAAGTGTTGTTCGAATTTGTTAACAAAGTTGTGCTGCCTAGGCAGGAAAAGAGGCGCATTGCCACAATTCATGGACCTGGTCCTTATGGAATGTCCTTACAGTGGAAGGCAAATCAATTGTCCTAGATTTATCATCTAGCTTCTCGATAGGGTTCTGACTGGCACCAAAACTCATGCCATACCCTATGGTTTCATTCTGATGGTTGTACTTGCACACTTCAAGGAACCCATCAAGAAATGGGAAGTTGGTACAAGCAAGGATCACTTTGGAGAAAACACTTTGACTGCTTGTGAATATGAAGTCCACACTACTCCAAAAGAACCTGCTTCATCCAAAAAGGTACCTGTGAACAGCAAAGTTCGAGCTTTAGTGCAAGAGAGTGGGGCTAAGGATGCTGAAATTGAAAGGCTGAAGAAGAGGTTGGCAGAAGCAGAAATTGAGAGAGATGCTCTCAGAGCTGAGCTTGCAAAGGAGAATGAGAAGAATGATGGCATTCTTCATGATATGCTAAAATTGCTTCAAGTCAAGAACCAAGAACTTGGTCCTTTCCAACCTTAAAACCTTCCTAGCCTAGTTAGACAAACCAGTGACCCGGATGTGATTTCTTTTGATCTTTTTTCATGATTTAGTATTTTTATTTCTCTTTATGCTTTGTGGATGACTAGTATAAATGATAATCAAGGATTTTTGTGCTCTAACTGTTTGTTGATTCTTCTTAGATGGCTAATATCATCAGACTGATAAATGATGCTTGACTCCATGATTGCATTGGATGTAGCCCCAGTGGCCATAAGTAATTTCTATTAAAATCTGGTTATCTAACATAATTATGCATCTTTTCGATGATGCCAAAAGGGGGAAGATAAGTTGTGCTTTTTGATTTGGACTGTGATGTTTATAACCTAATGTACCTGATCCTTGATGATTTGTGACTTTAAAATTGAAAGTGTTCTAACATTGTGTTGATGTTGAGTTGTGTTGACAAAGGGCTTATGCTTATGAAAAGCGTAGAGTTCGTCATCATCAAAAAGAGGAAATTTTTTGGCTCAAGTGAAGTTTGTTTTGATGATTGATAAAGGAACTCAAGCATGAACCAGGTCCATCCACAGTGTACACAGACATGGGCAGATTCGATACAAGGGATGCACGTGAAGGAGATAAGCTTAAGTTGTTATATCTGATATCTCCTGATCGAAAAGATTGCATGATTGATAAGGAGAAGGACTCCTTACTCGAGAAAACTCCATCCTAGATAAGGGATGAGCTAGAAGTTGAAGATAACTAGAACTCTTCCACCATGAAAGAGTATAGCATTAGAACTCTAATTATTTCCTATTCTACTAACTCTATAAATTGCAGGATGTTCTCATTTTACAGGTATGCACAAACGCTGAAGTTAAACATGAGTTGAGAGCAAAATAGCAAGGCATTTTGCAAGCAATTCTTGTGTGATTCAAGTGTGCGAACCTGAAGCTACATGAACCAGATAGAAGAACTAGTTCCAAGTGTCTGTCTTGTGTTCTAGTTTAATTGTGGTAAGGCTTTTCAAATTGTACCTTTCAGTTTTATCTAGAAGCAACTGTATGGTACTCTGAGTATTCAAGTTAGAGTTAACTTGAAGTTGTCATAACAGTTAGAGGCTGGTTGCCACAACGGGATTAGAGGTAATCCTTGGTTTACAAAGAATTTTGTAAATGCTGTTTTGGCTCAGTGATTTAGTGAAGTATTGGGGAAAATTCTGCCGAGTAGTAGGTCTTGGTTTTTTCATCTTTTGAGCCGGGTGTTTTTCACGTAAAAATACTTGTGTTCTTACATTCCGCATTTACTATTTCCGTAACAGTAGTATACGAAACACATAGAAGAACCAGGTCCTTCTATAATCAGTGCACGCAAAAATTAGACATCACATTAATCAACCTCTCCCCCCCCTCCCATCCCCCCCAATCTCTTGTGACATTGAAGTATAAAACATAACTTGGATACAGTGCACCTGGACTAAGGTGGCAAGGAAGAAATGTTAAACACAAAGGCAACTTCAACAAAAGTTGAGGAGAAGGCAAACTCAAGCAAGATAAACTCAAGTAAGCCTTAACCAACCTCAAGTCCATTCCTCATCTCAACCAAGCCAGTCTCCATGTCCCAACTTGAGCCAATCTCAGCAAAACATCAACCAATCTCAACCATAATAATATGCTGAATGTTTGTTTTGTGATAACTTAAGTTTATTAGTTGCAGAACTTAATTTGTAGGTTAACTATGGATGTTTAAGTATGGCTTTTATTTTGGCACAATGGTTAAACTGTTTCTGCTACTAGATAACTTTCAGTAGCTAATTTTGTCAACCAAAAAGGCTGATCGAACTTGGTTGTTTATATGCTGCTTGTTATGTCAAATATTGCTTTTCATTCAACAAAAATTCATCATATATTTTATCATTATCATTGTACGGTGATGAAGAAAATTACAATGATTAGTGCTAACTAGACTAAGGAAATTACAATGATTAGTGCTACAACGACTGAAGTTACAATGATCTTTACCCTCTTCCTACGTTGTAGTCGATCTTGCTCTCTAATTCTTGATAACAGCCCTGAAATCACTTGTTTGTAGAAATCTGGAAGAGGTGGGTCAAACGACCTAACAAAAATTATAAGAATTAATTCAACCATAATTTGAGCATCCACAAAACCTTCTTTCTGGATTTGTTGGCTTCCAAGTAATGCAAAACTTAGCTTCAATTCCATTATGACAAAATATAGGACTTTGCATTATTTTTACGGTCCGAAAAGAAAAATTAAATGGAACTTCAAATTTTAGAAAAATGGAGGAATGGAGCTTCAGATTCTATATAATGGAGAGATAATATATTTACGAAGAATGATTAAGAACCCACTTAAATACAACCCATTTTGGACCGTTGGACGTTGGGAAGAGGGCTCTCACGCTCTTGTGGGTTGTGTTCCTCAAGCTAATTAGGATCAACTGATGTCATATGAGTATAATCAACGGTCAAATATGTATAATTAATTAAGAAAATAAAAAAAATCATGAGTTCGAATGATCAAATAAGAAAGTTTAAAGTTCATGTATAATCTTTCAAATATCCTACAAGTCTAACCGGCAGGAAGCCATTCCGCCTAGTACTTACTTTAACGACTTTTTATGTCTTTAGTAATTTTTTTTTGTAGTACTCAGTATTCTACTATTCTTGCACCACACTTGATCTCGCGCAGAATCACGGACAAATTCGTACATAACTTGTATTAAGGCCAACAAAAAGGTTGTATTGAATAGTAACAATGCAAAATTTTATAGGGTTGGTCAACCTCATCAAAGTCCAACTAGTCAAAGCAGTTTTTACCATTCAACATTAGATAGTTCTGGAAACTCCAACCTTCCGTATTTCACTTTTTTGTTTAATGTAAGGAGTTTAGCTTAAGCCAACCAATGAACTTCACATTTCCGAAACTATTCTATTCGCCACACAAAGAGGCAATCACAAAGTGGGCCCAAAACCAATGCTTTCTTCATTTGCTTAGCTGTCACTCACGTTCCTCCATAGTGTCCACACATACACCGACAATACCCACCAATGGCAACACAAGTGGAACATTATTAAAGTATCACAACAACACTAAAAATAAGAAAAGGATTTAACATAAACAAAAGTACAGCAACTGAACAGAAAACGAAAAAACAAAAACAATGTCCTCCTTCCTCAGCTCAACGACTCACTCACTATTAAAGGACATTTAAAAATTATAAATCAAATTAAATAAAATCTTCTCTGCAAGCAGTCACAAATAAAAATATGACTCCAGAAACCCAAAAAACAAAAAAGTTAAACAAAAGCCCGTAAATGACGATCTAGGACAAATAAACGGACACAATTACCGAAACTGACACTGTAAGTAGAACCTTCAGCAATGCCGGAGCGTTAACGTTACCGGCGTTCTTCTTCGCCGTACTGTTCTCGGAATCAGCAGCAGGACCATCCGCCGGAGCACCGGCCGGAGACGAGGTAGGCGGCGCCGGAGGAGACATCATTGGAGAAGGAGAGCTGGCCTCCGGAGCAGGGCCAGGGGAAGCTCCCTCAGGTGCAGGTGCCGGCGAAGTCTCCGGTGCAGGTCCCGGCGCCGGAGAAGGAGATTTCCCGAACAACTCCTCAGGGAGAAGCACACTGTCTACGGTGAAAATACAGAACGGCGTAGAGTCAATCACAGTTGAAGCGATTCTTGACGAGTCAACGCCGGTGTCAAGCGTCACTTGGTCACCAGCTGTAGACGCGCTCAAATCATACTTACTAGCACCATTAGTAGCTAGAGTAGAAATAGGATCCTTCTTCGTTTTCAAAGTCCCAATAGGAGTGTAACTCGGAACAGCATGATACTGTAACAGCGAAACCACCTCAGCACTTTTCAGTTTGTTCAGATCTGGAACTTTTGCGCCCTTGAACGCCTCATCATTTGGTGCAAAGACAGTTAAACCCGTAGCAATGGCAGTTTGGTACGTCTTAAGAACCCCAGATTGGACAAGTAATGCAGCAAATGTTTTACACCCAGCTTTCTCCAATGCCGCCGTTATGTTAAAGTCCGACGCCGACGGTGCCGGAGCAGTCAAAATACCCGGAGCAATAATCGGAGAACTAATCTCCAACACAGAGATATTGTACTCGATTTGCTTGACAGATTTGGTGTAGGTAGACGCTAACGGTGAGTGTGAAACAGCTGAGCCGAAACCCACTTTACCACCTTTAAGGTCGGTGATGTTAACGGAACCCAAGTTGCCGTTAGCATTACCGGTGGTTTGGTAAAGGGTGGTGGAAAGCGTTGTACCGTCAGAGATCTTGTGGAGTTTAGTGCTGTCAAAGTAATCGAGCAAGATGTGAAGGGAAAGAACGTTTTTGATGACAGAAAGTGGATGTTTACCGACAACATCGGACATGGCTCCATTGGTTAAAGCTAAGACAGTGATAGTTTGACGGCTGTTGATTTCGTCGGCGAGTTTTGTTTGTGTGAGATAACTGTTGAACTCACTGTACTCCGGAAATTTGCTTAAGATTTCAGTAATGTTGTGTGCATGAATGGAAATGGTAATGGACATGAGAGTGAAGAGGAAAATGTGTAGTGCACCCATGGTGAACGTTAGCACAGACAGAAAAGTAATGCACTGAAACTTCAAAGGGAGTGAATGAAGAGACAGAAGTGTGGTATTAAAGGTGGAGGAGACGGTTGACCAGGGTTAAGGAGAGGGTACATGTGGTTAAGTTAACTAGGGTTAGGGATGAGGGTGAGGAGAAGAATATATGGATAGCATGTGAGACAGAAGAGTGTGAGGGAATTCCGTTCAACTTTTTTTTTTGGGTAACAGCTGGAGATATCTGATGTTGTCGGTATTATATCATCTTTAAACTCTTTAAAGGGGTAAGTTACAAAAATGTCCTTGAACTCTTGGTTGTTTGGGTTGGGCTTTTTATAGGGACATCTGAATATAGCAGTAATTCACGTTAAATTATTGATTATTGTAACGCTTGGTTATGTCTTTAAGCTAGACTTTCGACCAGGTGAGTGCGGAGAGAAGAGGTACCTTAGTAAGGTGTAATATGTAATTAGAGATTATACTCCCTTCTATCTACTTTAATTATTTTTAGATATTTCCATACATATTAGAATATTTACTTTTTAGTATTAATTAACAATAAAATTGATAATATTAACCTTAATTTATTTATTAAAAATATAACACTCCTAAACTCTATACTTCAAGAAAAACTTTAAAAAAAATCAATTTCTTTTGATAATTAAAAGATTCAAATATTATGAAACACAAAAACACCAAAAGTTCAATTAAAACGAACTAGAGGTTGTACTCACCTAGATAGTACTCAACTAGAGTAACATTTAACCACCTTGGTACAAAAAAAAAGTGTAGCCCACCTCGATAGTTTGAATTAGAAATATATTAATTAATGAGTTAGAAGAATGATTTTAAGTTGGATGTGAGTTAAATCTCGCCTGCTATTTGTAAAACAATTCCTTTACTCTCTTCGTTCAATTTTAGTTGTGAAAGTGTTTTGAAAATAATTTTTTATTTTTACTTATCACCTTTTTGTATATCAAAAAAATAATAATTTATTTTTCCTGTTTTGCTTTTAGCATTAATAACTCGTTTCAAATTATTTTTCAAATCCATTAAAACTATACACCAATTAATATGGATATCATGATAAATTATGCAATTTATTTATTATTTCTTAAGCGATGTGCAAAGTCAATAGTTGACAAGTAAAAGTGAGCGGATGGAGTATTATTTAACCCAAAATTGACACAACATCTTGGTACAACTTAAATTGTGATCTATTAAATCATATCTATTTACTGACCCAGTTAATTTTGACCGTCAAGATTGATACTCGTCTTATTAATTTGACACTCCTACGTGTCATGCAAGAATTAAGCAATGGATGCGTTATTCATTGAAAACAGAAAATGTATTTCTCAATCAAACAGTTTAAAAGTAATTCTAGACAAATGTCAGCTCTAAGTATATGAGTTCGTAAAACAAAAAAATTTATAATTATCAATTTATTAAAGTCGATTAAAATTTACTGGAGATGCAAATAAATCCTATATCTTTAATGAGAAGTTAAATTCTCATGCGACAAGTTAAATCCTTTGTTGTCTTGTTCAGTTGTATGTAAGGATACGGAGAGACGGATATTTTCTCTTGATTTGTCAAATTCGTTTTCATGACACTCTTTGTTATTCACGTTCTACATGGGTGGCGTTTTGGGGTGGTCCTACCTAATTGCTTGGCTATAATAAAAAAATAAATTAATCTCCACATCTGAGATATCTGTTTAGAGTATGTGATGTGATATAAAAGAACACAAATTGGTATTGGTTGGACAGCTTGGGTGATTTCGTGGTTTTATTTTTCACCATTGTTGTTTTGAATATTTCGATCAGTCAAATACTATAAATCTAAACCATTCAAGTATAGTGAGTAATTTTAAATGTGGTACCTACAACACCATAATGTACAGAAAAACTTATAATGGGGCAATTTCATGTTGGTACTTAGAGAAAATAATGGGATAGTTATTCCAGTGAAATATAATGTCTGACACTCCAATAATTTTTGGGGGTTTCAATCATATATAAGTGAAACTACAAAATAAAGTCCAGAGTTCAAATTTGTGGTCCATAATTGAGAAATTTATCTTCTTCCTATGCAAGTTCACTTCTTTCTCGCACTTATGAGGCCAATAAGAAAGAGGTGTTTCCATTTAAGTTTCACAACAAGGAGGAGATTGAAACCACAAATATGTTTCACGTCTACTTATTTTAATAATAAAGCCATCACTTCAACTATATTTTAAACGGTACTAAAAACTGGTCAGCCCATGTTAATTTAACATAAAACACGGCCCATAAAATTTCTAAGCTTCCGCCTTTGAATGGTCCAAATGGGGCTTACTCGCCCCACCTACGACCCATACGGTTTTTGTCTTGAACCAATACGACTACTTCTTACAGCCCAGTTCTATACAGATAGTCTGGGCCTAAAGATTTTCAGAGAATTAGAGGCGAGCCCGTTTGGAAAGCCACATAAGAATTGAATTTGGGTGTAATTATACAGTTTGACATGTTTGTTTTGTCAAGTAATTACTTGGTCAGCATTGAATTGGGTGTAATTGGAGAGGTGTAATTGTACTCTCTAATTCTCAAGGGGGAGGTGAGAATTAGTAATAATTACACTGTGTAATTACAAGGTTATTTTTTAATTTCTTTCCTTTTTATTTTATTTTAATTTAGTTTCTTTATAGCTTTTTATTTCCATTATTTTAATTTTTTTAACTTTTTAATTTTAGAAAATATTTTTTTCCTTGTACATTATTATCTTTTATTTATATACCTTTACTTCTTGTGGTTCTATGTAATTGCTCTTATATTTTATTTTTTATTTGTTTCATTTTTTTCATTTAGCGTAACTACGTTATTTCTTATTAGTTTTTGAAACTACGCCTCTTAATATTAGAAATAATGAGACATTAACAAACTTGTCATATAATGAGCGATGACATTAAAGTAGAATTTCGTTGTTGAATGAGGTTATAAACTTATTATGTTTTCTAATCTTAAATTGTATTGGAACTTATTTTTATTATGTTGGAATTTGACATATGTTAAATTACTCTATTTTATTTTTTTGGATTTTGAAGTTGTGTTATTTATGGTACCAATTTACTTGGTTTAGCAGTATTGACTTGTTATTTCATGCTGCATGTTGTTCATTCCTCAGTTAGAATTGTTAGATTAGTTTTTTCAAATATTTCAATAATGTTCTGACATTATATTTATAAATATTAATTTATTTTATCAAGCATGTATTTCATGATGTTCTTACAAAATGTATGTTTTTAGTTTTTATAATTAATTAAACTAACTATCATTAATTTGAAACACACACACACACACACACACACACATATATATATATATATATATATATATATTATTTTTACAATATTAGTTATAAATATATGATTACTAACTAATGTATAGTAAAAAAATATGCATCTTAAATACCAAATTTAGTATCATTTACACTTATAAAAAATCATTTGTAGGAATATATTTATTATATTAATTTTTAACTTTTGATAATTACTTCATTTAAAATTTAATCAAACAGTGTAATTACATTTATGTAACCAAACAGTACGATTGTAATTACACTGTAATTGCGATATGACAAACAAACAAGTTATCGCAATTACTATGTTATGTAATTGCTAGGCTGTATAATGACTACCCTAATAATTACACCAATTCTAATTACCGGATGACTTTTCAAACAGATCCTAAAAGTTTCTTGAAACACTGGAGCATAAACTTGTTTAAAATTCTCCTTTATTTGTAGATGTTTAAATCAATTATGATAAATTTCTGTAGAAAAAAACATATGTTAATGTAGTTGAAAAATATGGAACGTATATGAAAAAGACCTACCATGTTAATGAAATGGTGATTCTTAATTGTTTTTTGGTGTGTTCGCGTAGAGTGCTTAAGCAGTTACTACTTCGAAAAAAATTATTTACACACTTCACACTTGGGATGCAACCATTCACGCTTTCCTTTAACTACTAATAGTACTGAAATATGGAATATTACATTGCCATTACATACTTTAAGAGCAATTCTACCTTTAAATACATTTAGTGCCACATTGTTAATATATGCGTTCATATTCTTTCCGAATTTAATTGTGCATCAAAACAATACTTAAATTATTGTATATTTTAATGCTATTCAATACTACCGAGACACCAATAAAGGTAGGATAAGTTATGCATAAATTAGTATGTCGTCAACTAAAGGTTTCGTTAGTCACTTATAGTTCGTTTGGCCAAGCTGCAAAAATCAGCTTATTTTGAAAAGTATTTTTTCTCAAAAGTATTTTTAGTGAGAAGCAATTTGTGTTTGGCTAATTAATTTAAAAAACACTTATAAGTAGCATTAGTGTTTGGCTAAATTTTTAAAAACTATTTTCAAATGTATTTTTCTCAAAAGTATTTTTGGAGAGAATCTATTTTTTCTGCTTCTCCAAAACTGTTTCTACTTCTCCTCAAAAGCACTTTTTTGCCTTTCAAAAGCTTGACCAAACACCTTAATTTTTAAAAAAAGTACTTTTGACAAAAAAAGAAGCAATTAGTTATGCATTTATGAAAAAACTTATATATTAAAATAATTTCTTATAATCCCTCTCACACCAAAATCTAATCGATCAAACAACTCCAAATATTCATTTTTTAAACTTCAACTGCAAATAATTTTTTTTTTAAACTTCAACTACAAATACGAGTAGTATTTTTTTTTGTCTAACTCAAACACATACTGTCCAAACATAGGTGATCAAGATCTTCAACCAAATATAGTCCTAAGAGCTAGTGAATAACAGTGTTTACCGGATAATTGAAGCCACTTGTTTAACCAGAGTGCTAAGACATGGAGTAGCATTTGGTCAGTATTCTAGTGAAGAGCAGTACTAGTAGTAGTACAGTAGATATCACGAAATTCTTCTGAAATGGCGTTGGTCTGAATGGCACACTGCCCATTTGCCTTAAGGCTGTAAAATCTGATAATGTCAGAAACCTCTGACTACTCACTTTAATCACTTTTCCTACTACTAAGTAAGGTGTTCACATTTTACAGACAAATGTAGGGAAATGGCCATATGGCAGCAGCTGCCACACCTGCATGACAGTAATGAGTGACTCCCGTGCCCTGACCTAAGTTGTTTTGTTTTCTTCATGGATTGAGTGCCGTGTTGTTGTTCAATTATACTCCTACCTGTTATTGTCCTTTTTATTATCTCTAAAATCAGTACTACCCCTATTCTTTCTATTCTAACTTATACCCTGTTTGGTCAAGTTTTTTTTTTCTCAAAAGTATTTTTTGGGTCAAAAATGCTTTTGGTAAAAAATTAAGATGTTTGGCTAAATTTTTAGAAGGAAAAAAGTATTTTTGAGAAGAAGCATAAGCAGTTTTTGAGAAGCAGAAAAATATAGTTTCTCTTCAAAAGTACTTTTTTGAGAAGCACTTTGAGAAAAATACACTTAGAAGTAGTTTTCAAAAGCTTGACCAAACACTAATTGTTGCTAAAAAGTACTTTTCAAATTAATTAGCCAACACAAAATAATTCTCACCAAAATTACTTTTTTGAAAAGTACTTGTGAAAAAAGTACTTCTCAAAATAAGCAGATTTTAAAAGCTTATCCAAATAAGCTATTATTAGCAGAAAAAATTCAAATATTTGATTCACTAATAAATTATTTAAGTACTAAATTTTGTAAATACCTTTTAATAGGTATCATTTAACATTACCATTATTGCTTTAACATTTTTCAACTACTACTAATATAATGTATGAGTCCATATGTCTTATTGCTTTATCATTTTTCAACTACTACTAATATAATGTATTGAGTCAATATGTATTGTAGTATTACATGTTCAACTAAACACCATAAAAAAATGAGAGAATAGTTCTTAAATCACATGATACTCTTTGTATTTTGGAGTTTCCAAGTTCATGATACTCCCTTCTATTTAATAATTTTTTCATAACTTTCAAAAAATTAAATGCTAGGAGTAATCTTTTTATCATTCTAATTCTTGAATTACTATTTAATAGTATAGTACTATATATTAACTTGATGCATATGGTATAAAATGAGCTGAAAGAAGGGACATCTCTTTATTGTTTGTTCTTTTCTATCCTACAGTGCTCATCAGTTTTGGCTTTGATGCCTCTGCGGCAAGTGTCAGCCCTCTCAGCTGTACTCTCAGAAGACAGAAGCTGAGACACTCTTCAATTTCTGGCTAGTAAATTTTTACTTGTAGATGGTTTAGTTGCAGTGCTTTGCTTTTCTCCCATGTAAAAGTCAAGAAATGCAGCCTCATCTCTCTTCTGCCACACCCCTTTCTCACTCTGGTATATCTCTCTCTATATCTCTCTATCTCTGTTACTACATGTTTATATATGTTTTATCTGTGAAAGATTGAATTTTGCTTTGTGGGGTTTGTGATACTGATGAAATTATGCTTACTTTGATGAAGGAAAAGATGAAAGAGAGAAGAAAGAAGGGTCACCACCTTGCATAAAGTTGTGTTTAGGCTATGTGGTTGAGGAAGAAGAAAAAGGTGCCAATGCCATTGCCAAGTCTGTGTTCACAACAGCTCAGTTTCATGAACTCCAGCTCCAAGCTGTGATTTTTAAGTACATAGTCTCTGGTCTTCCAGTTCCTTTTCATCTCTTTTTCACCATTTGGAATAGTGTTTCAAGCTCCTTGGGCTCTGCTGCAATCAACAAACTTTACCCTACCTGTAATGTTCCTCTTTTTTCGCTCTTTTTCTGTCCTTTTAGTTTTGTGATTGTTAATTATATCAAGAACAATTGCATTATTATTTGTACTCCTTCCCTTAAAGATGATTTCTTTTCCATTATTATACTAGTTGAATGAACCAAATTGGTGCTATCTATTCAAGAATGTGTCTTTTTTGGATGAACAGGTGAAATATTGTTGGATGATTCTCCTTTGTTTTAGTAGCTAGGTCTAATAGTAATGGGGGAACTGTCTTGTTTATTTCTTGCTACTTGAATTTCTTTTCTTTTTTCGAATAACAGAGTGGAAAGGCATAAAGATAAGAGTGTTGAGATCCCAAATTAAATCGATTTTAGCCTATTGGGAATGATTTTCTTGCTTTCTGAAACTTGGTAATACATTGTATGAAGTTCAATTTCTGGAATAAATTTGGTTTTGTCTTGGATATTTTTATTGATTTTCGGCTCTTCCCCTGTTATATTAGACCCCCCCCCCCCC
>MCJB01049020.1:244754-254817 GCA_002018475.1 Nicotiana obtusifolia
CCCCCTGCCTTGACATTCTGTAGTCCGGTGTGTTCTTTGATTCCCCTATTAGATGCATCCTAGTTGCTGCACGAGAATACGATAAATTTGATGGTCATTATGGATAACAGACAGGGGCGAAGCTATGTATGGCCAAGCAAGGGTGGAGCTAGAGTGTCTTGTCTTAAAAATTCCATTGAATACGTATAAATTATTAATTTAGAACCCAATAACTTCAAACGATTAGAATTTCGAATTCATAAGCTTGAAATCCTGGCTTTGCCTCTGTGGCCAAGGGTGGTCAATTGAACACCCTAGGCCGAAAAATCATACTACTATGTATAGGTTAAAATAACACTTGTTATTGATTAAAATATAAATTTTGAACACACTTGCATAGCCCACTGGCAAAGGGTTTTCAAAATTTGAAAACCCTTATTGAAATTTCCATACTTCGCCACTGATTATATATTTATTTTAATATCAAAATTTGCCCTGGATTTATACTAGAACTGATCTTTGGTGAATTGTCTTCATACTTTACCCAATCTTTTCCTCCCACCGTCCCACTGTATGACGGGAAAGCATTGTTTGGTGCGTTATTCCTACTATATGAGCTCAAAATTTGAAAAATCAATAGCTTGGCTTACTCTTATGCTTTTAATTTCTGAAAGTCTTTACTTCATAGGTAGCTTGATGGGGGGAATGCATATCCCGTGGTCAATATTCTTTGATAGTTTAGGGCTAGAGTAAATGTTGCTCCATGCATGATTCATTCACACGATGGGAAGACTTGGATTAGTGAATATTTAGGATTTTTAAGTATTGTCATAACAATTTAATTTTTTAATATGGGTGCTGGTTTCAGTGGGAAGATTTGATTATGCAAGCATGATGGATCCTGAACCAGGGAGGTGCAGAAGAACTGATGGTAAGAAATGGAGGTGCAAACGGGATGTGATTCCAGGTCAGAAGTACTGTGGGCAGCACATGCATAGGGGTCGTCGTTCAAGAAAGCTTGTGGAAGCTTCCGAATATGTTACGAAAGCAGATGATATAAGTATCACTTCCAAGAGAATTAAACTGTATGCTAGTTCTGATGACCCCAGTAGCAAATGTGCCCCTGCTAGTAGTAAAACCTCCTGTTTGTCTTCTACTAGCAGAAATTACCAAAATAATAGCGTCGAGGATTCATCTGCTAAACCTAGACCCACCAATTCCTGCAACAGCAGTGAGAAACAAGATAACCACATGATTTGCAATAGAAAGGACACCACAACTTGTGTAAGAACCCCATTTTTCATCGCTGGCAATGATGCTGATAGCAAGAATATTGATTTCAACCCTATTAGTCCCAGCAAAGCCAACCAAAAGCAGAGTTATGGAGATGCTAGGAATAGTGGTGGTTTGGTTCCAGTTTTTGGTAAATCTGCAAAGAGTGATCTTCAACATACCACAGGTAAAGCATAAACCAGTATTATATTATTGGATCAACTTCTTTCCCTCTTTTATTTTTCCTTCTCTTTCATCGGTTTAAGAATCCTGGAAAATTGTCTTGCAGTAGATTATTAAAAGTTTTTGTTAATTAAAGTTCCTCCGAGCAGTGCCTAATTTTTGGGTGCCTAATGGAACTATTGGATCAATCCACCATAAGGGATTCCCCTTCCTCTTCCTATAGGTATGCAGATGTGTTAAATTAGTCAAACCAGATGTTAGGTTGCTGCATGGAAGAAGTATCATTGTCATTCTAGCTTCTTGGTCTTCTATGCTACTTAGACGAGTTAGTTTCGCTAGTCATGAACTTCATTGAAGCATGCATTAACATATTCTTTTATTACTTCAAAGTCTTTGAGGATTTGTGAAGTAGGTGGAGGATGAGCTGGATTTGTTATGCCTATTATGGCCCGTAGGAGAGCATAGGAGCGTGGTGGACAAGGTGAAAAGAAATTTATAAGGTAGTTTGGTTGCAAATATCTGAAAAGAGATCCAGGATCCTTTCTAGCATGTGTGATAGCTTATTTAGAGGTGACGCTTGTCTTATACAAAAAATGGAAGATAATTACCTTATCAAAAAAAAAAAAAAAGGAAATATGTAAGATGATGGTTGGCTTTATGTTTAATCTCGGGGCAACCTGGTGTATCTATTTCTAGTTTTTGTTTATCCTTGTGCATTAAAGCTGTGACTGTGGCAGGAGATCCTTTTGCATTAAAGCTGGTAATGGTGGAAGGAGAAGTTAGTTTCTTATATATTTAACTTCCCTTTATTAGCTCAGCAACCTTTGATGATTGTTGAGAATATCCCATCAGCATTATCTTGGTTGTAATACTCTTAGAATGTTAGAGTATATTAAATGAGTTTTGTAAGCTTCTTCCTGTTGACAGGCAACGCTAACTTGAGGTTTGATTGTAACACATGCTCAGAAACAGAACTGCAGAGGTGCAGAAGATCAGATGGTAAGAAATGGAGATGCAGCAGGAATGCTGTTCCTCGTCAAAAGTACTGTGAGACGCACATGCACAGGGGAGCCAAAAAGATAATGGCAGCCTCAGACTCTGTCGTTGTCGAGCCTTCAAAACCTTCCTCGTACAGGTTTTGCCATCAAGTTATACCTAAACATGATGGTACTGGAATAAACTTGAACACCAGTCTTTCCATTTCAACACTCCCAGATCCTCGAAACATTACAGAAGATGATGACTCTAACAGTAACAGTACTAGTGATGCCACCACTATCACTGATGAAATACCAGCATTTGTGTCACATTAGTTGAAAAACGCGGAGACTTTTTGATATTGGTATTCTTTTTGGCAAGATGTGTAAACTTGAGAAGTGATCAAGGTCAGTCTGTGTAGTAGTTATTAATGGTCATTTACATGTTCCTAGTTTATAGATTTTTTAGGATTAAAATTCCGTTTTGTACTAGGTTTGATGGATCAGATGGACATGTACTTGTTCAATCTGTGGGCTAATCAATGACTATTTTTGTTCAACGAGCAAGTTCTACTAAATGATTTTAAAAAAATGTAAAGAATCTCTGTCTGAATCCACACAAAAAATTAGAAGGTTTGACCCTCGTACTCAAAAGCTTTTCTTTTCTAGCATGGAGGGAGTCTTGTTATTTATGAGTTTATCTATTATATGTATGAAGATTGAGAATGTTGGGAAGATGTATTGCCTGGATCTTTTGAAGTATAACCGAAACCATCAACAGAACAGTTTATTATGGCTTCTATCCTCTACTATAGACATGATGACTAGCTTCTTTGTACCATAAAGGCAAATGTCATGAACTTGTACCTCTTGAAGTTCCACATAAAGCTTAACATTGGACTTGTCAAACGAAAATCTAGTAAAATTGGTTACATGCTCTATCGTTGACGTACAAACCGTTTCTCCTATGATATAACATAGTGGGAAAAAGAAAATGAATGGAGGGAAAACTAAAAGAGAAATTAGTTGCGAGTTAGAAATTTAAGCATGACGAAATATGTTTTTAATTACTCACTGGCAACAAAGGTTTCGTGGTGTAGTTGGTTATCACGTCAGTCTAACACACTGAAGGTCTCCGGTTCGAGTCCGGGCGAAGCCAATATTTTTGAGAAATGCTTTTCTCAGGAGTCATTGCAACTACGAAAATTCACTGATTCCTTTCGGCTTTCACTAGGTTAGTAGGTTTAGTGCCCAACAAAAAGGCTATGCTAATCCCATTTCATTCATAAGCACAACAAAATTAGGTAAGTACATATTTTCATTTTCTCCGAGGATAAGCACTTTTATATCTAAAGGAGCAACGCCTTGTTACAAAAGCAGAAGTGGCTCAAGCATGTATTTAGTGGAAAAAAGGCATGATACGTAGTCTATCATCGTGATAACAAGGCATGGTACGTGGACCATTAATATAGCGACAAATGGCATTTCTAATTAGACGAGTTAAAGAATGCGAAAAAGGCACGGGAGGAACACTTTCGGGTTTAAACTGAGAAAAGAGTCGGACCTGACAGTTGTTAAAAGAGAAACATGAGCGGAATGAATAAATACCGTTAAAAAGGGAAGATGCACGAATCTGTCATAAATAAGGAAGGGAAATCGATACGGTTACAGGAAATCTTTAGCTATAAATACTTCTGTTACAATTGTATATAGTAATAGGTAATCAAGACAATTAATGCCATTAGTGAGTCCGAATTAAGTAAGGAAACCGTTACAATTGTATGCTCCAATATAAAGACTGAAACCTCATTTGTAATATCATCGGGTAATTATTGAAATTTATGCAATCAGTCTTTACTTTATTCTCAAGGTTCTAAACCGTAACTTTGGGGAGTGATTATCTATCTGTTTCATATTTTCTTTGTCAATTATTTTCGTTCCTTGATTTATTCTTCAAATTATTGAAAAAGTAAAGTAATTCTTGGTTATCAGTAACCCGATTTCTTCTAGATATTGACTTTGATCGAGAAATTTATTTTTGGGTTAAACAAATTGGTTCCGTTACCGAGAATCTGATAATCTGTTCACTTTCCAAACTTCATTTTTAATGACCAAGTATGTCAACCGTTGACGAGAACAACCAGCTGAACCAACAAGGTGGAACTCTACCACACCACACACCTACGGGATCCTCTCAGCAATCCCGTGGAAGTTCACTTGAAAGGTCTGCTCCGCGCGCTGATGATCAGTAGGGAGATGACCAAACCGTGGAGCAGGATGCTCTAGAGCAATTGATTGGAGAAACACGTGAACAGTGCACTACAGGCTTTTGTCAGAGGATTACCCAATGCAGCGCAAACTCCTCCACCAGTTAATACAACAACATTGGAGAACCCACGTTCAGGGCTTGATAACTCTAGAAGTGGAGAAATTCCCAATGAATCTCGTGATGGAGAGTCAGGTATACCAAATAATTCTAATTTACAAAGTTTAGTGCTAACTTTGCAGAAACAGTTGAAGGAGCAAAACGATCGTATAGAGCAAATACCTGGCGTACCTCCCGTGATCAAAGGTGTGGATATTGACAAGTATTCACAGCAATCTTGGAAGCCAAGTGTAGCACCTTTACCAATTTCTAAAAAGTTTAAAATGCCTGATATTCCCAAATATGATAGAACAACTGACCCTCGAGATCACATAACTACGTCCACTGCCGGTGTGAAAGGCAATGGTTTATCCAAGCATGAAATCGAATCAGTTTTGGTTAAAAAGTTTGGCAAAACACTCACAAAAAGAGCGTTAATGTGGTATTCTCTTTTACCTCAAAATTCTGTTGATTCTTTTGCTGAGCTTGCAGATTCATTTATAAAAGCACATTCGGGAGCTCAAAAAGTTGAAAGACATCTTAAAGGTTAAACAAGGGAGTACTGGATTGCTCAGGGAATTCGTAGATATATTCCAGCGAGAGAGGATGATATCGCCTCGAGTACCTGATAGCTGGGCGGCATGGCATTCGCGAGCAACTTGAACGAGAAAAGTTCATAAGCCACGATGAGGTTGAAAGAAAGTTTAGAATTTCCTGCAACAACTTAGAACGATGTGTACAATAGATACAGTACGAAGGTGCGGATAGAAGAAGATATGGTCGCACAACCAAGGGCCAAAGAAAGACCAGGTTTGAGACGCTCGGAATCAGAAAGGAGGTCCGGTAAAAACAGGTACGAGCCATATATGAGACATGCGGGGCGAGACTCTCGATCTAAACAGGAGAATGCACAATTTGATTCAAGATCAAGGCAAAAAGACGCGAGTTCTTTATCCAGGTTCAAAAAGGAGCGGGATGCCCGAAGCAATGATTCCAATACCCAAGCAAGAATAGGGGATTACAGCTTTAACATTAACACCTCTGAATTAGTGGTTGTTTTAAGAGGTATGGGAGATAAGGTGTGATGGACAAAAGAAATGAGATCAGATCCGAATAAAAGAAACGTAGATTTCTGGTGCAAGTTACATAATGATCATGGCCATAGAACAATAGATTGCAGGCTTGCAAGGAGATGCTGAACATTCATTGAAGCAAGGCTATCTTACTGATCTGTTTAGTGAGAAAGGGAGACAATCATACATGAAGAACATATAGGAACCCCCAAAACGTCCATCACCAAAAAGAACAGTCAACATCATAATTGGAGGAGATGAGGTCAATGGAGTAACATATACAACCATGAAAAAGACATCAAAAGTCACTGCCACTCATGGAAAGCGAGTTCGCCAAGTCTTGGATGGTGACAGTATAACATTCAACGATGAATACGTGGATGGCTTGATGATTCCTCACAACGATGCACTGGTTATATCTTTACTTGTACATGATACTAATGTAAAATGAGTTTTGATTGATCCAGGTAGCTCAGTGAACATCATTTTACTAAGGGTGGTAAATGAAATACAAGCTAATGATAAGGTCATACCAAATGCACGATCTTAGTCTGGGTTTGATAATTCAAGCGTTGTTACGAAAGGGAAGTTGTACTTACCACATTTGCAGAAGGGGTCATCAAGGATACAAAGTTTCAGGTGATAGACGAGGATATGGCCTATAATATAATTCTGGGAAGATCATGGATTCATGATGTGGACGCTGTCCCATCCACATTGCATCAAGTTATCAAATTTCCTTCACAGTGGGGAATCCGTCAAATCCGCGAAAATCAACAAGGTTCATGAAGTATCAACTCGGTGGATTGCAAGAATAATAGCCAATGA
Organism: Nicotiana obtusifolia; assembly: GCA_002018475.1. Classification (NCBI taxonomy): domain Eukaryota; kingdom Viridiplantae; phylum Streptophyta; class Magnoliopsida; order Solanales; family Solanaceae; genus Nicotiana; species Nicotiana obtusifolia. Next base: position 251,432 of record MCJB01049020.1, read on the forward strand.
TGCAGATGGGAAATAGCAATTACCGAATTCAGTTGAGGACACTGCTGTTAAAACGTCAACTGAAGACACGCAAGAGTTGACTGATGTCGACTCGCAACCTGATGTGATTCAAGAGCCAAAGGAAAATGAAAACAATAAAACAACCACCGAGGAACTCAACTGTAATACTATTTGTCCACTGACCGAACAGAAAAGTTTACATCGGAGCAAATTTGAGCCCAGAAATAAAAGGTAAGTTAATTAAATTTTTACGTGCTAACGTAGATTGCTTTGCTTGGTCGCACTCAGATATGACAGGTATTGCACTGGAGGTGATGACTTATAAGCTGAATGAGGATCTATTACACCCACCTGTCAAGCAAAAGAAAAGAAAGCAAGGGTCCTTCAAAAATCAAGTGATCCAGGATGAGGTACAAAAGCTTTTAAAAATTGGTTCAATACGAGAGGTAAAATACCCTGACTGGTTAGCTACTACCGTTGTGGTTCCAAAAAAGAATGAAAAATGGCGAGTTTGCGTAGACTATACTGATTTAAATAAGGCTTATCCAAAAGATTCATTTTCTTTACTGCATATAGATCAGTTAATTGATTCTACCATAGGTCACAAGCTATTAAATTTTTTAGATGCATATTCAGGATATAACCAGATAAAAATAGACCCTCTAGATGAAGGAAAAACTTCGTTTTCCACAGACAGGGGGATTTATTATTACAAAGTCATGCCATTTGGCTTGAAAAATACTGGAGCCACATATCAAAGATCGGTGATTAAGATGTTTCAAGAACACCTGGGAAAAACCATGGAAGTCTACAAAGATGATATGTTTGTCAAGTCAACACAGGCGGGGGATCATTTTCAACACTTATCCAACACCTTTGAGATTCTCCGCAAGTACAATATGAAGTTAAACTCGAAAAAGTACGCTTTTGGCGTGGCTTCAGGTAAGTTTTTAGGTTTTCTCGTTTCTAACAGAGGTATTAAAGTGAATCCCGCACAGATCAAAGATATTGAGAAAATATCAAATATACACACGAGCAAGAAAGAAGTGTAGAGATTAACAGGCATGATAGCAGCTCTAGGAAGATAAATATCAAAGTCATTAGAAAAAAGTTTTAAATTCTTTTCAATGCTGATAAAGCAAAATTAGTTTGAATGGATTGACGAGTAACAGCAAGCTCTCAAGGACCTAAAGTCATATCTATCAAATCCGCCTCTATTAGCCAAACCAAATGTTACAACCCATATTTGTATACGTTAGATTACGCCGTAAGTTAGTCTACATAGGTCCGAGAAGAGATTATATTTGAGATGATAAGAATTTACTCCTATTGGTCATAAATGATACAAGGGTGTATAAGAGTGGTTAACAAGTACTAGAAGTTAAACGAATCAAGGATGTTGTGACTCGTATTTTCGGGTAAATCTAGAGGTGATTAATATTACCAAGAGGTTATGTTTTAAGATATTTGATTCATATAATATCCGTTTCATAAGTCTTGAAATCAAACGAGTTATGAAACAAAAGTCGACAAAAGTTGTCGCAACTTACGTTCATAATTTTATTCATACTTTAGGTCAAATGTCACTAAGATTTTCTCCTAATTTACTTAGAATTATGGGGTGATCTACCCACCAAATTGAAGATCTATGAGTCTAGTTTCTAACGCATTAAACTGTTTGTCGATACGATCTCCGAGTTGAGAGATATTTGCGTTTTCGCAAGACTGCGCCAAGCAGCTCTTGGTGGGCCCACATAGGCGGTTAAGACTTGTAGATGTATATAACACGCCTCAAGCCCGATTTTAACTAATTTTTTTTCAGTATATGCAGACATTAGAACCCTAAGAACACTCTCTCAAGGTTCTCTCATGATCCAAGACTAAAACAAAGGGCAAACAACACAAATCAAGTGTCGGGAATCCCGTGGCGCGAGTAAGTTTCTGTTCTTCATGTTGTTGCTGATTTTTGTGTTGTTCCAGCTCATGTGGGAGGTTTTTTTAAGTTTGTTGTGTTCTGTAAAATACTACCTCAAGTTTTAATATCAACCCTAGGTGATTTCAAGTCTTCTAAAGTGATTCTAGTGCCGAAAAACCCTAATTGATTACTAGCTTCGCTTCCTTGTTCTTGTGGCAGCATTGGAAGGATATTTCGTGGTCAATTAAGGTCAAATTGAAGTTGTTCATCCTGTTTAAAGTTAAGGAACCTCTTACCTACATGTATTTAAGATTATCCAAGTTACGGCTAAGTCGTTGAAGCTAGAACTTGTGAGATGTATGTCGGAAGGCTTGCTAGTATGTTGTTGGTTGGTGGACTGTTTTTGGAGGCTTAATATGATTATTATTGATGTTGTTTGGGATGTTTGGTGATTGTGTTAATTTTTGGGAAGTCATATATATAGGGGAGATGCTGTCCGTTTCATCGTAACATAGGTTACGGTTGATACATAATAGTTATGACGCTTAAATGATAACGATAGTGTCATTTCTCTTATTGTAGACAAAGGAGACGTGGAATTTTCATAGCTTGAGATTGGGAAGTATACACAAGGTATGTGAGACTGTCCCTTTCCTTCTTTTGCACGACTCTGATTGTACATAATGCAATGAACGAGCCTCCAAAGATACTCTACTCTTAGAAGCTAGCAGTACTTATATTGTTTCCCCTCTTATGGGAGGATTGATGTTGATGTTACTTCTTTGACCTTACGCCACTCCGAAAGGTTCAAAGTGTGATTCCAATGAGTCCAGCATGCATTATCTATTTTACTCTATTGAGCCGCGCTATACTCGGCCAGGTATGGCACCTATTGTGCAATTATATATATGTATCTATTTTACTCTACTGAGCGGCGCTATAGTCGGCATCTATTTTACTCTACCGAGTCCGCGCTATAGTCGGTCGGGTATGGTACCTACTGTGCAACCACTGATCAGTTGGGTATGATGATACCGAGCCTTATGATGGCCGGGGTATGATATGATGATGATGAGGCCCACAGAGGTGTATGTATATGATGATTATAAAAGGACATATATGTATATGCACATCAGGCATTTCATGATTAGTCGCCCTCAGAGGCACTCAGATGTTACAGGTTGTATATTCTCGTCGCCCTCAGAGGCACTCAGATGTTACAGGGTGTATATTTTCTATCCCTATGCACATTACTGTTCTTACATTATGCTTTCCTGTCTTACATACTCAGTACCTTATTTGTACTGACGTCCTTTTATTTGCGGACACTGCATGTCGTGCTGCAGGTCTTGATAGGCAGGTAGACGGAGCTCCCCCACTATAGTAGGCTGCCAGTTCAGCGTTTGTTGGCGAGATCCCTTCTCCGGACTTGCCGTGGTTTTGGTATGCATTGCAGCACTTATTTTCTTTT
>MCJB01049020.1:254837-267066 GCA_002018475.1 Nicotiana obtusifolia
TGCCTTGTCGGCAAATTTATTTTTGTTGTATAGTTTTTCATGACAGCCTTGTCGGCCATGGTATATATGTTTATGTTATTATCTGGAAAATTTTGGTTGATTAGGATTATTGTTTGCCAATTATATTGATCTCATCGTCCCTTATAGGTAATAAGAAAGGTTAGATAAAATATACGTTGGTACTCGGCAAGTAAGGCCCGGCTGCCCGTCATGGCCCTCCGGTTTGGGTCGTGACAAACGTGGTATCAAAGCAAGTCTGTCCTAGGGGTTGTCTATGAGCCGTGTCTAGTAGAGTCTTGATTATGGATGTGTAGCGCGTCACATTTATAATCAGGAGGCTGCATGACATTTAGGGTTGTCACTTTTTTCTTGAACCTAGATCGTGCGCAGAGCTGAGTCGTAAGTATTCGTCTCTAATATTCACCATGTTCTTTTCAGCGATGCCCACAACTAGGAAGCAAGTGATTCGTAGACACCTTGATACAGCTGTGGGAGAGGGTACCAGTCAGGTGCCTCCCGCCAGAGCAGGCCATAGTGAGCCTCAGAGTGTGATGCTGTCTCAGACCTCATTTACTCCTTCTCCTCCAAAGGATATAAGAAGGCACCCAGCATCTCCAGTTCCTCCATCTGGTACTACAGACCAGGATATGCGGAGTGTGGTACAGTTGTTGACTAGCTTAGTAGCTGCTCAGGTTCAGAGGCAGAATACCGGTGCTACTGATAAACCGATTAGTGTGAGAGTTCGTGATTTTATTAATCTAGATCCTCCAGTGTTTACCGGATCAGACCCCAAGGAGGACCCGCAGACTTTTTTGATCAGGTTCATCGTACACTGCGGGTTATGCATGCTAGTGATACGGAGGCGGTAGAGTTGACTTCTTATCGGTTACGGGATTTAACAGTTTTCTGGTATGATAGTTGGGAAAGATCCAGGGGTCCGAACGCTCCTCCACCTGTGTGGAAGGAATTTTCTGAGAGCCTTTCTTCGTCACTACCTGCCAGTTGAGATACGACGAGTTAGAGCTGATAAGTTCTTGAACCTTCGACAGGATAATATGAGTGTGCGAGAGTATAGTATGCAGTTTGATTCTTTTGCAAGGTATGCTCCCCATATAGTGGCTGAGATGAGCGATAGGGTGCACCTGTTCGTGAACGGATTGGGACCACATATGATAAATGAGTGCACGACAGCCTCCTTGATAGAGGGCATGGATATTTCTCTTATTCAGGCTTATGCCCAGACATTAGAGGATCGTAAGCGCCAGCAAAGAGCAGACATGGAGCAGGATAGGGGCCAGCATAAGAGGGCGAGATTTGCAGGGTATTCTGGTGGCTTCAGAGGTAGTGTCAAGGCCCAGTCTTCGAGGAGTTTGGCGTCACCTGTAGCTAGTGCTCTTCCAAGCTTTTAGAGGCCCCAGTATGATCAATTTACCTATTCTGGTTCAGGTTAGAGTTCGCGGGCATCAGGCTCACAATATCATAGGGATACTAGTCAGACGAGACCCCCAACACCTTGTTATGATCAGTGCGTCAAGGCCCACTTTGGACTGTGCCATCGAGGTTCCGATGCATGCTATTCTTGCGGACAGCCTGGCCATATGAGGCGCGGTTGTCCTAACAGAGGAGGTGGTGGTATGACTCAGCCGACTGGATCTGTGGTTGGTTCTTCCTTATCAGTTCGACCTCCAACACGGGGTTTTCAACAGTCGACAGGTTGTGGTAGAGGTAGAGGTGCAGTGCCGAGTTCGAGCGGTACTCAAAATCGAACATATGCTCTAGTAGGTCGACAGGATCTCGAGTCATCTCCGGATGTTGTTACAGGTATATTGTCTATGTTTTCTTATGATGTGTATGCGTTGATTGATCCGGGATCTACATTATCATATATTACACCCTTTGTGGGTAATAAGTTGGCGTCAAACCTAAATTAATAAGTAAATCACTTGCGGTATCTACTCCGATAGGAGAATCAGTGATTTCTAGAAGGGTATATAGAGGTTGTACAGTGATGATTTGTAGTCGTCAAACCTCGGCAAGTTTATTTGAGTTAGAAATGGTTGATTTCGATGTGATAATGGGAATGGACTGGTTGGCCTCATGCTATGCAAATGTTGATTGTCGTCCGAAGATGGTTAGGTTTCAGTTTCCTGGTGAACCCGTCATCGAATGGAAGGGGAACATTGCTACGCCGAAAGGTATATTTATTTCCTATCTTAAGGCAAGGAAAATGATCGCAAATGGTTACATTTATCATCTCGTTCGCGTTAGGGATGCGGAGGCGAAGCCACCTACTATACAATCAATCCCCGTGGTCAATGAATTTTCAGATGTTTCCCAAATGGACTCCCAGGTCTTCCTCTTGAAAGGGAGATTGAGTTTAGCATTAATGTGTTTCTTGACACTCAACCGATCTCTATCCCTCCATACAGTATGGCCCCGACAGAGTTGCAAGAGTTGAAGGTGCAGTTGAAGGACTTGCCGGATAAAGGCTTCATTAGGCCTAGCACTTCACCTTGGGGTGCGCCAGTCTTGTTCGTGCGAAAGAAAGACGGGTCGTTAAGGATGTGTATCGATTATCGACAGTTGAATAAGTTTACTATAAAGAACAAATATCCACTTCCAAGGATTGACGACCTGTTTGACCAACTCCAGGGTGCCAAGTATTTTTCCAAGATTGACTTACGTTCAGGGTATCATCAGGTGAGGGTCAAGGAGAAGGATATTCCAAAAACAGCCTTCCGGACAAGATATGGGCATTTTGAGTTCTTGGTAATGTCGTACGGGCTAACAAATGCCCCAACAGCTTTTATGGGTCTCATGAATAGTGTATTCAGGCCCTATCTCGATGTATTCGTGATTGTATTCATTGATGACATTCTGGTGTATTCTCGTTTAGAGATAGAACATACGGGCCACTTGCGGATAGTATTACAGACCCTTCGGGATCGTAAGTTGTATGCTAAGCTCTCCAAATGTGAATTCTGGCTAAACTCAGTAGCATTCCTTGGCCATGTGATATTTGACGAGGGTATTAGTATCGACACTCAGAAGATCGATGCAGTGAAGAGTTTGCCAAGACCCACAACACAGTCAGAAGTTCGCAGTTTTCTAGGGCTAGCAGGATATTATAGGAGGTTTGTAGAAGGATTTTCCCCTATATCAGCACCATTGACTAAGTTGACACGGAAAGCTACCAAGTTCCAGTGGTCTGACGCTTTTGAACGTAGTTTTTAGGAGCTAAAGAATCGATTGACATCCGCACCAGTGCTCACTCTCCCAGAAGGAACCGAAGGTTATGTGCTATATTGTGATGCCTCAAATATAGGTTTGGGGTGCGTATTGATGCAACGTGGGAAGGTGATTGCTTATGCATCAAGACAATTGAAGAAGCATGAAAATAGTTACCCGACTCATGATTTGGAATTGGCGGCAGTAATATATGCTTTGAAGATTTGGCGGCACTATTTATACAGTGCCCATGTTGGCATCTACACAGATCACAAGAGTTTACAATACATCTTCAAGCAGAAGGAGTTGAATTTGAGACAACGGCGTTGGCTTGAATTACTGAAAGATTACGACGTCGAGATATTGTACCATCCTAGTAAAGCCAATGTTGTGGCAGACGCTCTCAGTCGTAAGTCAATGGGAAGCCTAGTACACATTGAGGCAAGTAGACAGGGGTTGACTAATGAGCTTCATCGGCTAGCCAATATGAGGATCTGATTGTTAGACTCTGATGACAGAGGCGTTACTATACAGAATACGTCAGAATCATCTTTGGTAACCGAGGTAAAAACACGGCAATATGAAGATCCTACCTCAGAAGGATTCAGAGAGAGCGTTCAGTAGTGTAAAATTTACGGCTTTTGAGATCGGAGGAGATGGGGCACTAAGATACCAGAACCGATTATGTGTGCCTAATATAGCAAGGTTGCGAGAGAAAATTATGATTGAGATTCATCAGTCCCGATATTCCATCCATCCCGGTTCGACAAAGATGTATCATGACATTAAGGAGCAGTACTGGTGGGATAACATGAAGAAGTCTATTGCAGAATTTGTAGCCCAGTGCCCTAATTTTCAACAAGCAAAGTTTGAGCATCAGAAACCCGGTGGATTGATTCAGAATATAGAAATTCTGACTTGGAAATGGGAGGTGATTAATATGGACTTCATTGTTGGGTTACCTCGCTCTTATCATAAGTTTGACTCCATCTGGGTGATAGTTGATCGGCTTACAAAATGTGTCCATTTTCTGCCAGTTAAGACAACTCACACAGCTGAAGATTATGCGAAGCTGTATATCAAGGAGATTGTTAGGCTTCATGGTGCGCCGGTGTCTATTATATCAGACTGAGGAGCTCAATTTACGACTAACTTTTGGAGGTCTTTTCAGAAGGGTTTAAGCACACAAGTGAATCTCAACACGACATTCCATCCGCAGACTGACGGACAGGCTGAATGTACCATTTAGACACTTGAAGATATGCTACGAGCATGTGTTCTAGATTTCAAGGGGAACTGGGATGATCATCTGGCACTCATAGAATTCTCCTACAATAATAGCTACCATTCTAGTATTAAAATGGCCTCGTACGAGGCACTATACGGGAGGAGATGTAGATCACCAGTTGGATGGTTCGAAGTCGGTGAGACGCAATTGTGTGGGCCATATTTGATTCACCAAGCCATTGAGAAGGTGAAAGTGATACAAGAGCGACTGAAGGCGGCACAAAGCAGGAAAAAATCTTATTCCGATGTCCGACGTCATGACCTGGAATTTGAGGTTGGTGATTGGGTTTTCCTGAAGATCTCACCGATGAAGGGTGTTATGCATTTTGGGAAGAAGGGTAAACTGAATCCGCGGTATATATAGCCGTACAAAATTCTTCAACGAATTGGACAGGTTGCTTATGAGTTAGAATTGCCATCTGAATTGGAATTTGTCCACCCGGTATTCCACGTATCTATGTTGAGGAAATGTATTGGAGACCCTTCTCGGGTCGTCCCAATCAAAGATGTACAAGTTACAAAGGATCTATCATATGAAGAAATGCCAGTGGCTATATTAGATCGACAAGTTCGTAAGCTGAGAACAAAAGATGTAGCTTCCGTCAAAGTATTGTGGAGGAACAATAATACGGAAGAAATGACATAGGAAGCAGAAGATGAGATGAAGTCTAAATACCCTTACCTGTTCCAGAATGAAGATAACAAGGGTGCTGGGGGAACGCAGGACGCATTAGAAGGAGAAACGCCTCTATGAGGGAAGCAATAACTTGAGAATACTCTTTCTTAATACAAAATGGTGATATGCGGATAATGTACGTAGCTATAATGCTTTGTATAGCCTTGTAAGGCCATAGGTTGCGTTTAACTGCTTGCAAGTTTTGCTAGTGTCCATTTTATAGAGGAAACTCAGCCGGAAATTTCCGTCAGAAATCCACGATGAGTTAGACTCCCCGTAAACCCTTACATCCGAGGACGAATGTTCCTAAGGGGGAGGGGGAGGGTGTTACAACCCATATTTGTATACGTTAGATTATGCAGTAAGTTAGTCTACGTAGGTCCGAGAAGAGATTATAATTGAGATGATAAGAATTTAGTCCTATTGGTCATACATGATACAAGGGTGTATAAGAGTGATTAACAAGTACTAGAAGTTAAACGAATCAAGGATGTTGTGACTCGTATTTTCGGGTAAATCTAGAGGTGATTAATATTACCAAGAGGTTATGTTTTAAGGTATTTGAGTCATATAATATCCGTTTCATAAGTCTTGAAATCAAACGAGTTATGAAACAAAAGTCGACAAAAGTGGTCGCAACTTACGTTCATAATTTTACTCATACTTTAGGTCAAATGTCATTAAGTTTTTCTCCCAATTTAGTTGGAATTACGGGGTGATCTACCACCAAATTGAATATCTATGAGTCTAGTTTCTAACGCATTAAACAATTTGTCGATACGATCTCCGAGTTGAGAGATATTTGCGTTTTCGCGAGACTGCGCCAAGCAGCTCTCGGTGGGGCCCACATAGGCGGTTAAGACTTGTAGATGTATATAACATGCCTCAAGCCCGGTTTCAAGTCATTTGTTTTCATCATATGTAGACCTTAGAACCCTAAGAACACTCTCTCAAGTTCTCTCATGATCCAAGACTAAAACAAAGGGCAAACAACACAAATCAAGTGTCGGGAATCCCGTGGCGCGAGTAAGTTTCTGTTCTTCTTGTTGTTGCTGATTTTTGTGTTGTTCCAGCTCGTGTGGGAGGTTGTTTTAAGTTGGTTGTGTTCTGTAAAATACTCCCTCAAGTTTTAATATCAATCCTAGGTGATTTCAAGTTTTCTAAAGTGATTCTAGTGCCGAAAAACCCTAATTGATTGATAGCTTCGCTTCCTTGTTTTTGTGGCAGCATTGGAAGGATATTTCGTGGTCAATTAAGGTTAAATTGAAGTTGTTCATCCTGTTTAAGGGTAAGGAACCTCTTACCCTACATGTATTTAAGATTATCCAAGTTACGGCTAAGTCGTTGAAGCTAGAACTTGTGAGATGTACGTCAGAAGGCTTACTAGTATGTTGTTGGTTGGTGGATTGTTTTGGGAGGCTTAATATGATTATTATTGATGTTGTTTGGGCTGTTTGGTGATTGTGTTAACTTTTGGGAAGTCATATATATAGGGGAGGTGCTGTCCGTTTCATCGTAACATAGGTTCAGTTGATATATAATAGTTAGGATGCTTAAACGATAACGATAGTGTCATTTCTCTTATTGTAGACTAAGGAGCGTGGCATTTTCATAGCTTAAGATTGGGCAGTATATACAAGGTATGTGAGACTGTCCCTTTCCTTCTTTTGCACGACTCTGATTGTACATAATGCAATGAACGGGCCTCCAAAGATACTCTACTCTTAGAAGCTAGCAGTACTTATATTGTTTCCCCTATTATGGGAGGATTGATGTTGATGTTACTTCTTTGACCTTACACCACTCCGAAAGGTTCAAAGTGTGATTCCAATGAGTCCAGCATGCATTATCTATTTTACTCTACCGAGCCGCGCTATAGTCGGCCGGGTATGGCACCTATTGTGCAACAATATATATGTATCCATTTTACTCTACTGAGCCGCGCTATAGTCGGCATCTATTTTACTCTACCGAGTCTGCGCTATAGTCAGCCGGGTATGGCACCTACTGTGAAACCACTGATCAGTTGGGTGTGATGATACCGAGCCTTATGATGGCCGGGGTATGATATGATGATGATGAGGCCCACAGAGGTGTATGTATATGATGATTATAAAAAGACATATATGTATGTGCACATCAGGTATTTCATGATTAGTCGCCCTCAGAGGCACTCAGATGTTACAAGTTGTATATTCTCGTCGCCCTCAGAGGCACTCAGATGTTACAGGGTGTATATTTTCTATCCCTATGCACATTACTGTTCTTACATTATGCTTTCCTGTCTTACATACTCAGTACCTTATTTGTACTGACGTCCTTTTATTTGCGGACACTGCATGTCGTGCTGCAGGTCTTGATAGGCAGGTAGACGGAGCTCCCCCACTATAGTAGGCTGCCAGTTCAGCGTTTGTTGGCGAGATCCCTTCTCCGGACTTGCCGTGGTTTTGGTATGCATTGCAGCACTTATTTTCTTTTAGAGGCTCATAGACTGGTGTCGACTCATGTATAGTTGGGACTGCCTTGTCGGCAAATTTATTTTTGTTGTATAGTTTTTCATGACAGCCTTGTCGGCCATGGTATATATGTTTATGTCATTATCTGGAAAATTTTGGTTGATTAGGATTATTGTCTGCCAATTATATTGATCTCGTCGGCCCTTATAGGTAATAAGAAATGTTAGATAAAATGTACGTTGGTACTCGGCAAGTAAGGCCCGGGTGCCCGTCATGACCCTCCAATTTGGGTCGTGACACCGAAAGACGGTGAAAGATTACTCATTTACTTCGCTGTGTCAGAAGTATCGGTAAGTGCGGTGTTGGTACGTAAAGATAAAGGTAAACAATCCCCAATTTATTATGTTAGTAAGTCTTTACTAGATGCTGAGATACGGTGTCCATACTAGAAAAGGTTGCTTTAGCTTTAATTATGACATCAAGAAAGTTACGACCTTACTTTCAGTGTGATCCTATTTCTGTTATAACTGCCTTCCCACTAAGATACCATACTCTATAAACAGGAATTATCAGGTAGATTAGCTAAATGGGCAATAGAACTCCGTGAGTGTGATATAATATATCAGCCTAGAACTGCAATAAAATCACATGTGTTAGCAGATTTTGTAGCGGATTTTAGCACGAACTTAGTTCCTAAAGCAGAAAAAGAACTACAAGTGTTTACCGGAGCTAATCGGAGGACTTGGACCCTATTTAATGACAGTTTGTCAAATGTTAAAGGAGTAGGTTTAGGTATTGTTTTAATTCCACCCTCAGGTGAAATCATAAGACAGGCAATAAAATATTGTCCAATCACTAACAATGAGGTGGAGTATGAAGCTGTGATTGCAGGCTTGGAACTGGCACGAGAAATTGGTATCGAACAAATTGTGATCAAAAGTGACTTGCAGCTGGTTGTTAATCAAATGCAGGGGAAGGCGACATACGTGGAAAGAGAAACGCGAATGCAGCAATACCTCGAAAAGGTAAGAGAATTGCTTAGACAATTTTAGACATGGATAGCCGTGCAAATACCCAGGGAGGAAAATGTAGAAGCATACGCGTTGGCAAATCTCGCATCTGTCACAGATGCAACAAGTGCAGAAAATGCCATCATGATACATTTGTTTCATTCAGCACTCGATCAAACCAAGAGTGAGGTGAATTTCAATAATTTAACTTGGGAATGAAAAAACGAATTTGTGTATTTTTTGCAGTATGGTATCTTGCCTGAAGATAAGAGGAAATCCCAATTGTTACGACTGAAAGCTACCTGGTACTGCTTAATTCGTGGAAATTTATATCATAAAATGTTTGGTGGAACTTTGGCATGGCACCTCAGACCATCACAAACGTAGTATGTAATGAGAGAAATACATGAGGGGCATTGCGGCAATCACGCCGGGGGAAGAACGTTGGTGAAAACATTAATAAGGGCAGGATATTATTGGCCAAAAATGGAAGAAGAAGCAGAAAACTTTGTAGCCATGTGCGATAAATATCAACGATATGTCAATAACATGCATCGACCGGCGGAGCTGTTGCATTCAGTTATTTCACCATGGTCGTTCATGAAATTGGCATGGACATCGTGAGGTTATTGCCTCAAGCTAAAGGAAAAGGTACGATTTTCTGTTAGTTTTAACATATTATTTCTCAAAATGGGTAGAAGGAGGTGCTTTTAAACAGGTGCGAGAAAAAGAAGTTATGAATTTCATTTGGAGAAATATTATATGCCGATTTGGAGTTCCAAAGGAGATTACAATGGCCCACAATCCATAGGCGCGAAAGTCACAGAATTCTTCCAAAGTTGGGAGATTAAATGAATTACTTCCGCATCTTATCACCCAGCGGCCAACGGACTATCTAAATCGACAAATAAGGTTATCATCAATAACTTAGAAAAGAGATTGGAAGAATCAAAAGGCAAATGGCCAGAGGTATTACCAGGGGTGCTATGGGCTTACCGAACAATGACAAAAACTATTACGGGTGAGACTCCATTTTCACTTGTATATGGATCAGAAGCTTTGATTCCGAGAGATAGGTGAACTAAGTATGAGATACACGCATGCCATTGAAGCAGCAAATGAGGAAGAGCTGCGGGTAAATTTGGATTTGATAGAAGAAAGGAGAAAAGCATCATTTATTTGAATGATGGCTCAAAAGCAGATGGTTGAACAATATTATAATAGGAAAGCCAATATGAGGTATTTCAAGATTGGGGACTTCGTCCTCAAAAAGGTGTTCCAGTCAACAAAAGCGGCAAATGCAGGAAAATTGAGTCCAAATTGTGAAGGCCCATATAGGGTTAGAGGCATCGTTCGAAAAGGAGAATACGAGTTGGAAACCATGGATAGCAAGGTGTTATCGTCAAACTGGAATGCAGTCCATCTGAAGAAGTATTACTTCTAAATGAGGTTAATACCCACGGTCAGGTATTACGCGAAGTTTGATTTTGTTTAGTTCATTTGAATTTTACTAACCATTTTAGATGATAGGCAAAAAGCTGGCCCGTACCAAATGATGATATTAGACCCTAAAGACACGCAAAATACTGAAATATTCCCGGTCTAGGTTACAACATTTCTGATGGAAAAGGGTTATGCAGTCATCATCTAAAGAGTTATCTCTGAGTCCCGCTTTGTATTTTTCTTTTTCAGGAAAAGGACTAAAAGAAAGAAGTTGTGTTTGAGATTTCATACTTCAATGCTCTAACACTGGGAGACTATGTATATAGAAGGTTACAGAAGGAAGAAAGATGTATACCAAGGGCATAGTTCAGCCTGAATCAAAACCTTGAAGAAACCTTTGAAAGTTTTCAAAGAAGTTCAAACTCGCAAAAAGGATGCAAGATAATCCCACGAGCTTCTAGGTTAAGGCCATAAATTTAGTCGCGAGAAAGTAGATCCGAATTTGTAAACCTGCTACAATGAAAGCAGTTATGAAAATATTGTATGAACAGTTATAAAAATGATGTACATAAATTATTCATCTGAGAGTTCAAAACATAAAACTTCCTCAAATTATTTCTCTTTTCATATCTACTTCATGTTTCATATATTTGCACCAATATGAAAATGAGATGTCATCTTCATCAATGTTGTTAATATAAAAGGGCCCTCTTTTATAAAAACCTGTATACACCAAGGTCATGGTCTATTAAAGCATTTAAGTGCAAGAGTAAGCTCAAATATTAAAAGGGCAGAAATCATAATACGCGGCAAAAGCAATAAAGATGTTTATATCATAACCCAAAAGAACAGGGGCGGTATTTATATCATAAACCCGAAAAATACAGGGGCAATAAAACCTTCCAAAAATTTGTCCAAAAAATACAAGGGAGTTCCAAACAAAAACCAGCAAACAAACACTTTCAACAAAAAGTCTTGGAAAGGGAAAAGCTAAGAAGCATCATCAACAGGAGAAGAAGGATCGACTTGGGGAGAAGAGGGTTGAACATCAGCTTCAACAGGAGCAAGTCCATCTCCATCACCTTAGAACCTTCGTCTTCAGGTGTAGAAAATTTTTGACGTTGCTAAGTTTGTTCAATTGTTTCTCTGGCCTTAGCAATCTCAGCATTCAGGTTAAAACCATCCTGGCTGGCTTCAGTTAAAGTCTCGAGGCAAGTGTTCAAAGAAGCCGAGCGAACATTCAGTGATGACTTATCTTCAAGGGCTTCATAATCCTTCTCCCACTGCTCGATCTTAGCTTTTGATTCTTCTTTTTTTTTTCCTCCGAGGCTTCATAAGCAATATCCAAAGGAGCAAGAGAACTTTCAAGGAACTGGACTTATTTGAAGAGGCACTGAGGTCTTCTTGAGCTTAGGTAAGCGTCTGAACCAGATCACCCGCGTAAACCTCTTTTTGATTAAGGAGCTCTTTCAAACTGCTTATCTCTTTAGTAGCCTTGGAAAGTTGTTCAGTAAAAGAGGATTCCAGTCTATCCTTGTAATTCTCAACTTGACTGGAAGAAGCTTTTAGAACTGCTAACTCCAGCGGAGACTATCCTCATTTGTTGTTCCAAAGCTCCTTTTTCCTTTGCAAGAACATCCTTCTCCAAGAGATCCTTTTCATAAGCTTAGTGCCTATCAAATTAATCTACAAAAAAGGCAAAAGAAGAAGAGTCACAAATGAGGAAAAGGAAGGAAGAAAGTAAAAGTAAAGTTATACCTTAAGAGAAGAATGAACGATGTTATTCATTAAAGTCAAGGAACTATGACCCTCCAACTTCTTCTTTTCCACGGGTCCTAACAATGATTTCAGCCATACATCCGCTTGTCTAGATTTTCTCAAAAAATTTCCACCCTCGGGGACTTCAATAACAACTGTTTTCATATCCCCTTGCTTCCAGAAGGCTCAGCTTCTACATGAGGAGCAGCAAAGGGAGCAACCATTAGGGTAACACCAGGTAAAGACACATGGGGTTAATAGTAGGTAAAACTGGAAGGGAAGCGAGAGGCAGTTCTTCAGAAACAGGCTCGAGGCGTTCCTCACCATCAAATCCATGGGCGAATAACCTTTCAACAGGACTTGGGGGGGGG